>CAJDSM010000420.1:0-19892 GCA_903981925.1 Ostrea lurida
GTTAAGGCCTGTGGGCCTCTTGTTTAAACTGAAAATCAAAACAGATTATCTAATACTCATAAAAAAAAACCAGTAATGAGATATCTTCACTATCCAGCGAATGGCTCACAACAAATTGTACCGACTTACAGGGATGTATACAAACAAATTAAAAATACCTTTAAAATGGTAAAAAGACTGTATGTTTGAATTGTGGTTGTATGCTCCAACTGAAGAGGGATATCACACTTCTGGCAGGCTCGTAATCCCTCGGACAAGACAACAAGTTCCACAATTCTCCGACCCTCTGTCCATCCAAAGCCTTTGCATGTAGCTGGTACAATCTCCTCATGGTCCACAACTTCAAAACTGGAAGTACCACACCCTTCATCTATAGATTATTTGTTTTAAAAGTTAACTTGAAAATTTACTTTTACTACCTAACCAATTTTCAATTGACTGTCTTATCACCTTATCCTGTCTCTCCTTTCTTCTTTTCCGTTTATCTTTTCACATTTCGACTTTTATCTCAATAACCACTTCCAAAATTCAACCAACTTATAACTAATCCATCCTATAATAATATTCAATTTTATTTTCAAATTTAAACCATGCCCCCTTCAAATTAATAATTTGCTAAAATTCAAAAATATTTTTTTTCATAAAATAACCAACTCCATTAAAATCCAAATTATATTAATGCTTCCTATATAATAGATTCCAATTTTTTTTCATATATACCCCCATTACTATTATCCACAATATTTATCAAATTTTTTACATATTATTATATATTAAAAACTTTAAAAATCTTCTTCTCAAAAACACTAACCATTAAATCGAAATTTATATTTAAATCTTCTATATATTGATGATAATTCAATTTTTCCAAATCATTCCCCCTTACTATTTTTCCACAATATCCATTGATTCAAATTTACATATATATTATAGTAAAAAATATTTTAAAATCTCTCTCAATAACCACTCCTTTAATCTTAATTAATAACTTCCTATATAAAAAATTTTCAATTTTCAAATCATGACCCCCTCTACGATCCCAATATATAAATTTTTACATATGAAATATTAAAAATCTTTAAAAAATCTTCCTTCTCAAGAACACTCCCATTTTAAAGCTAAATTTATATTTTAACTTCCTTCATAAATAGATTCAAGTTTTATCAAAATTATATTCCCTTATTACTATTTTCCACAATATATCAAAGGTTTACATATATTATATATTTTTAAAACTTTTAAAAATTTCTCTTCTTCAATAACCACAACCATTAAATCTTCAAATTTATATTGAATCTCCTATATATTGATATTCAATTTTTTAAAATCATGACCCTCATATTACAATTCCACAATAATTTGAATCAATTATTACATATATTACACAGTAAAATTCTTTAAAATCTTCTTCTCAAACCACTCCAAACTGAAACTAAATTTATATTTAATCTTCCTATATATTAGATTTTCAATTTTTTCAAATCATTTCCCCATTTCAATTGCCACAATATTGAATCAAATTTTTACAATTATTACACATTTTAAAATCTTTTAAAATCTTCTTCTCAATAACCACTTTCCATAAATTCTTAAATTATATTTAAGCTTCCTCATGATATATTATTAGATTCAATTTTTTTCAAATCATACCCCCATTTTTACCTATCCCACAATATTATCAAATTTTACATATTATAAATTTGAAAATCTTTTTAAAATTCTTCTCAAAACCACTACCATAAATCAAAAATTATTTAAATCTCCCTTTATATATTTTACAAATCATGTACCCCATGTTATTTTTCCACAATATTATCAAATTTACATTTACTATATATCAAAATCTTCTCAATACAAAATACAACTTACCTAAAATCTTCCTTATAAGATTTCGATTCCAATTCACTTCATTTACATTTCCCATTTCCTCTTATGTGGCCCATGGGCCTCTTGTTAAGATTTGAGATATTTTTTCAAATGTTATATGTGTAAATTCGTAAAAGAAAAAATGCACGCAAATATTAGCTCAAGATTTGTTAATTTACTGATACTGATATCTGACAACTGGTAATCTTTTTTCATACCTGTATGTACATGTGTAATTAACAGCAATGAATTTATATAAGAAATTCTAACACTAAGTTTCTTGCTGTTTGACCCCATTGAGTATACTGATATGACCTCGAATGTGATCCTGACTCTCACTATGAATTGACTTTGAATTTTCTTTACATTCTATGGAGGTTTATTATCAGTAAATGAGAAGAAATTGTGTTGTCAAATATACATACTATATGTATTAACTTTATGCAGACCAACATATTTTTATTCATACCACAATTTTTTAATATGTACATTTCAATTAATCCTCAATGTCAGTTTGTAAATAAAGATTAAGGTAGTTCCATACTTTTAAAAAAAGTTCTGTTTACCCTATATTTTCTTCTTTTTAATAGCTAAAACAACTTATACACTAACCAAAAAGACCATGTAAGACATACCTTTAGGCTTACCGTGCATTTTAACACACAATTCGATATGGAGTACACACACCCTTTTTTCAAAAATCAAAATTTAGCCTACATAAGTATGATCTCATATCTTATTATACAGAACACCAAAACACATCTTACTTGATGATAATGATAATAAAGCAATGTATCTTTGTTGTTTTAAATAAAAATTGCAGATATTTAACCGAGAATGTTATTTTTTTCTGAAAAATGTACTTTCGGCTTGGGAAAAAAAACCTGAAAATTTTCGATTTTCGGAATTTAAAAAAAAATTTGAGCTGTTCTAAAATATGCCAAATCTGTTCTTTTAATCTCTCTGAGTGTGTATTCATTCTAAACACGTTATATTTCTTTACAGATGTTAAATGGGGTTATTTTCTCGCTAGCAATTGATCATAATTGATCCCATGATAGACATTTTCAGAGATAGTGAGCGAGCGCGCGCGCGAATTTTTTAACCAAGTTATGCGCCCTAATTGACAATTTTTTACTTCTACTAAAGAAAATTGTTTAGCATCAGATAAGCTTTAAAAAGAGGAAGAATCTCCCAAGAACTATAACCAATGTATTACTCTCTACTCATATAGCTTAATCGTGAAATTTTTCTACTATTATGACTAGCAACAGTGAACATTCGATAATATTGTTATTTATTTTGGTTGAATCTCACTCGACATGAGCAATTAAAATACAGAAATACTGTAAGAAGGGGCGTGCTGGGGTGTTCGGGTTAAGCCTAAGTGTGTACGTGCCTAACATTTTTCTGACTCAATCGTTTTCAAGCTGTGGGATACACTGCCGATCAGTACTATATCAAATTAGTTATCTATGTGATGTAACCTATTTAAGTGTGTGACCATATACGTCTAACTCTATAGTACAAGAGCGGATAAATGCACTGTAGCGACAGATCTCCGCGGGCTTGCACAGACCCTATTATGAAATGATATAGGATTTAATCTGACGTACTCCTTAACGTGCAAATTCGTTGACAAATCGTGGGTTCCGCCTAGCCGTTCGTCCAGCTTTTTCCGGCTCAACTAAAAGTTAGCAAGCCCCAAATTTGTACACAGGGTAATACATAGCGAGGAGGCGTTTTGATGTGTGCAAAATTAATCTTCCAGGTTCTCTATTGCAGCGCGGGGGAGGGGGGGGGGCGGTAAGTCGTTGAAACGGATTCCTACCGGTGCTGGCTGCTGAGCATTTTGAAATTTCCCTGGGATTCCAGTGGGGTAAGTGGACGTTAATTTTATTTTTCCCTGACATCTTTTCAAAGGCAACTGATAACATGTAAAATAATGAATTATACCAGATTCATTAAACTCTTAACATTATTTTAACTAATAATATAAAGGTATGTAATGTATAAAGGTAAAAATCATTACATTTAAAATGTCAACACAATCTAGAAGCTGATTATTGTGCGGTTTTTAAAAACCACTTCACTTGGTATCAGTTTTGATCGTCTTCATTACGTGTTCTTATGAATGAAATATTTCTTAGAGAATGATGTTAAAAACCAATAACACAATCAATCACAACTTTTTTTCTGCTGAAATCCTTTGATTACATGCGATGCAAAATTTCCACGTGAAATAGTAGGTCGCCTCTTAAAATTAAAACCGGAGGCGGAAAACTACCGAATTAACCTTAAGTAGTACACAGAAAAAGGGAAACTCGCAGGAAAATTAAACATTTTTTTTAGCCCTAATTATATTTATTTTGAAACGTCAAAAGCGCTGTGGCATTCACGTGATTAACACTGGGACATTTGATGGCCCCAGATGAACTCTAAAGTCTGAGGTAAGAGCTCAACTGTTGCAAAGGAGTAAGTATCCCCTTGTCTGACTTATTAGTCTCCACCCCACTGTCGCGGTGAATGCTTTTCGTGCGTATATATAATATTAATCATTGTTAATCATGGGATCGTTAGTGGAGCCGGGTCGGTATCTGGTGGAGGGTGGGGATGGGGGCACAGTATGTTTTTTGCCCCCCCCCCCCCCCCCCAAACACTTTTTCTCGGAGTAACTTTGTTTTTTGCAAAAAATACACACAATTAGACAGTGTGCCCCCCACTTCAGGATAAAGAGGTTTGCCCCCCCCCCCCCCCCCACTTTTTAGTGTACAAAAGCCTTTTTTTGGTTGTTTTTTTTTTTTTTTTGCTTGTCACATTAAATATTTGAAGTTTCCCCCCCCCCCCCCACTTTTCTAGTAAGTAAATAAGAGGTTTGCCCCCCCCCCGCCCCCCCACTTTTATTTGTGTACAAAAAGCCCTTTTCTTTTTTTTTTTTTTTGCTTCACACATAATTTTGAAGTTTGTCCCCCCCCCCCCACTTTCTGTGATTTTTTTTAAGTGTGCCCCCCCCACTTTTTTTATCATCATTATTTATACAACCATGATGGCCTTTAATTCTCCCTTTTGTTGCTTGTTTACAATCCTTTGATTTGACCAATACAAACAGTAATGATTATTTGTGTACGTACAAGCAAATGTCATCTTCGACTGTATCATCACCGTGTTCAAAAGAACATACAATATATGTAATACGACAACACTAACAGTGACGGACGGATCCTGAAAATCAAAAAAGGTTAGGGAGGGGCAACTTATAGGTCTAGCTAGGGCTTTCTTGTCAAAGCTCATAGTGGATCCAAAATTGTTTTTAAGGTCTTATCCGAAAGACACGTGACTCTTGCTTCTAAATGCCAAGCTCTTGGTAAAGGAGCAATCACTACCTATTTTAATGTCTTAGGTTTGACGCGGCCCTTCCAAGCACGGGGCTCGAACTTCGACTTCCCGATCATGAGGCGAGAGCTCTATACCACTGAGCCAGAGCAATTGGTATATTGACACGTGGAAGGTACAGTGTAATTGTCAAATGATTATTTTGATGTCCATCATTGAAGATTTTTGGTAAGCTGACCACTCAATTGATATCCGATAGTATATAACCACTGTTGAATGTCACATATATATAGTACCTCTATAATGTCACCCTTAGGGAGGTACAGTGTAGTCGTTAGGAATGATTGTTCTTGATCTCCATCACTGAAGATTTTATTTTCGGTAAGATGATGGGAAACATTCTGGCTTTGACTCCAGATTACATGGATAGATAAATCATACCCTGGGAAAATTGATTGTACTATATCAGATTCTATATAATATCTTGGCAGCATATTAACCCCAGTAAACTTTCATACTGTCTCCAATCCTTTAAAGCTGTCAGACTGACAGTTACTTGTCTTCAAATCCATAAAGCTGTCAGAACTGACAGTACTGTCTCCAATCCTATAAGCTGTCAGATTGACAAGTACTTGTCTCCAATCCTTAAAGCTGGTCAGACTGACAGTATTGTCTCAAATCCTTTAAAGCTGTCAGATTGACTGTTTCAAATCTTTAGAGACTATTCATTTGACTGGCCAGGAGTGACAGTTGCAAATTCGCTTGAATCCAGTATCGATTTTGTTTCTCTTTTAAGAGTTAAACAAAGCATGTTGATAAAGTTTGTACAGGTTTGGTATTGTGACCAGTTTGCACTGGTGAAACATAAAGTGAACAGGGTTTGTGAGCTTCATCCACAACTAATGCTTTCTGGGCGAAGCGAATGATTTAAGCTTCATCCGTAACCAGTTTGCACTGGGGGAACACATTTCGTGAACAGTGGTTCGTGTGCTTCATCGGCTCTATTCACTTTATCTAGTCTGCACTAAACTGCATGTATACCAAATACCCTTGTTGTTTTGATGATTTAAGTAAAAGATAATTTAGACAATGCGTTCAGCTTTCACCTGTCATGGCTACAGTTAATGCAGCAAAATCGAACAATATGAGTTCCAGCAGTTTTTGTATGGTGAATTATATGACACCAGGCCGTCTTGTCTGATAGCGATGACCCTTTTCACTCTTCTCCAGTGTTAAGTGTCTAAGGTCATCCAATATATGAGGTATTTTGTTAATCGTTTGAAAGGAGAGTTAAATTTTAGCGGAATGACTCACGTGGTATTTGACACGTATTAGGGATTACGACCTCAAACAGATTAGTATGAAGAATTGTCAATGGATCTACATCGTTCTTCTTAATGAAATATAAATTCTTTCTTGACAATAGAATTCTACCACCTTCTGTCTTTTATTATGTTCTGCTTTTATCTAATGAAGAACTTGAATTGCAAAACCAGGAACGCAATTTTAATGCTTTGTTAAAAGTATGATATATTTTTGCTTTATAACATGCTTATTTCTTCAGAAATGAGATATGGTGTTGTTGGTTTGTTTTGTTTTGTGTTTTTGTTTTGTTTTGTTTTTTCTTTTGTTGTTTTTTTTTTTACTGTGTTTTATGACTGTGTTGTAATGCAATGCAATAATAAATCTGAAATCTTTCACGTGGAATATTTTTAATGACATATAATCTTTTATTGTCTACACGTACAGCGTGTAATTAAAAGAATAGTTGGCATAAACCTTGTAAAAATTTCTCACTTTAAAATGAAATTAACATTTTTTTAATATCAGATAATTACAAAACTTCTCAGACTGACGCACACTCATCTTTTTCATTAAAAAAGAAACGATATCGGTATCAAAAAATCAGCATACACGTGTACGTACGTTATAAAATAGATTAAGATAATTAATGGGTGTAAATCGCTCTGAGACGAGTGGTCAAAATGTGTCTAATCTTCAGCATTTTATATTAACTATATTTGCTCTGGTAGTTTATCAAGGCTATTTGTGGGTGTAACGAAACCTTTTATTTATTTGACAAGGTGAATTTAATCTGTTGTCAGGACAGGTTTTGAAAGGTTTGAATATCCGGTCATCTTAACACACTTTATTAGCTTTTTGAATTGTTTTAATTGTATCTCGTTAAAGTTTGCTGTCACAGAATTAAAATATTGATGTGTTGTTATGGTCACCAATAGCGAATTATGTTCTCGCAGAAATTATTGGTCAAAACACAATCGGGGGAATTTTCTACTTCCTTAATATGAAAGCAGATATCTTGTTTGTTTCATTAGATACAGTTTCAAAAGTAACATCACTGTAAAGTAGAAACTTTCAGCTTTCCAAAACAGTAGAACATTAAGCACCTCGCATTGTTTTGCTACCAAGAAAAGATGGTTTAATTGAAAAAATTCTTGATTTTGAGAGTGAGATTTGTGTCAAATTTGACTACATGTATTTGTATTATTTGCATGATGAATCCATTATACACTTTTATTAAAATTTTACAGTTTCCAATTTGGTTGGTAAATAAACGAAACGACAAAAGAAAATGAGCATTTAAGCGTGATATAATTTTTAACTCTTTAAAGCACAGTATTTGCTTAAAATAATGTATATGGTTCTATATATGACAACCAATTTACAAATAAATTTCAGTTATGTCATCTGTTTACATGTTTATTCCTATGAAAATCTGTTCTCGATATAAGATTATTGTAAGTCTTCACTTTTTGTAGAGTCCGTAGCCTTCTGTTTAATTAAAAAAAAGTATTGAAAACTTCACATGATGAAATAGAGTATTTTTGTCTTTTTTTTACTTTTAGGACTTGGAAAAGTGATACTAATGAGTTTTGTAGAAAATTGATGAACAGTAAATTATTAGGAGCAAAACTACTATATTGTGTACAGAGTAGAGTACGTAGTCCTAAAATCAAATCAATGAATTACAATATTCAGAAACTATGTTTAACCATGATTTTGTCCCGATTCTTTTCTGGAATCATGTAATAAGCCAATGCTCACTGAAAGTATGGAATTCAGACCATAAAACACAATATATATAATATTTTTGTATCAGTTTAATGTCATTCACAATAACAAGAATATTTTTTAATTATTTTGCAAGAAATATCAGTGGTAATCCAGCTACGTTTTAGACGAAATAAGTTTATCTCTTAAGAACAAAGTAAAATATTACTGTTTCACATTTTATTCACTTTTTTTTTAAAGATGTAAATATTGAAAACTTATTGTAACACCCAATAGTCCATCCTGATTGTTTTTATGCGATTATTATGAGAAACGTTCTCTTTCTGAAATCTCTAAATCTCTTCTTGCACACAGACTTGTCCACTGTGCTTAAAACACATATTTAATGATCAGTTTTTACTCATTTTTCTTTTTTTAAAGGAATGTTAATTCGTATATATTTACGATTTGTTGGCGCATCTGTGCTGCCACTCTGACTACTATGTAATGTTTCTTCATGCTTGCAGTTTTCATTAATCCCACTGTACTATTACTATCGCATAACAAATTAAAATATTGGATTTTGGTCGCCCAGTATAAAAAGGTGTCACTCTGGGACCTATTAGGGGCACAGGCTCCAACAGATTGGCTGGTGTCTCTTGGATTATACAAAAAGACGAAGTTAACATCGTGTCAAACGTAATCATAATAAAAAAAATATACAAAATCGAGTGTAGGGCAACACGGACCTCCAACAAAAGCGAAGGCAGGATCAGGTGCCATGGAGGAGTAAGCATCCTCTGCTTGTCGGAAGTCCATGTCACCCTAACTCGACTTTGTAAAAATTTTTTATCATGATTACGTTTTTAAAATACATTGTACTTTGCCAATTTACATGTATATATAGGTTACATGAGGAATATGTTTTGGTTCTAGTTGACAAAGTTTGTAACAATATTGTCTTTGTATGTAAGGATCATTTCTACGACTGCATTATAAATGAACTTGGGTATTTAAACTCCACATTTGGTAATCGTACTTACACTAGCTCCTACTGCTCTTTCAAAAGATGCAATTCTTCAAAATAATGTTTCTGTTTGAAACACATTTAATATCCCAGTCAATGGGAAGGACGAATATGAATTACTGAACCTATACTGGATTCCAGACTTACAAAGATACATTGCTGGATCTAGTAAATGTTCCACCAAACCCCTATCTTTACTCCTCACGAAAATATTGACAGCTATTAAGAAGCAACTCAAGACGTATTGTGCAACAACATATGCCAGCAGTCGTGTAAATCAAATGTGGATTCTTAAAGACTCTAGAGAACTTCTGATAAATTTGAAATCCTAGAACCTTTCTCATATCAACATCAAACCTATGGCATTTCAACACATTACATGGCCATTCCTCAAGATAAATTAAAGACTAGACTTGAAAACATTATACACAATTCCTTCTTCAACAAACATGGAAAAAGGAAATTGTACATAATTTGTCGAAATGCGCATCTGGTGCATAAAAATTGGTACCGTATGATTTATATCATATCTAGTGATCACTCATTCTAAAAAATTACTTTGCTAGACTCCAATCTGATTCTACGCACAAGTACTCTGAAGTTGATATCAAATTAATGCTGGAGTTGTACTCTTTGGTGAATATGTCTTCCAAAAGTGCGGTGGAGTTCCCATGGGCACGAACTGTGCTCCTTTGTTAACTGGCCTATTTTCTATTCTTATGAGACAGAATTAATTCAAAAGCATCTAAATGAGAAGAAATCTCAAGCGGTGACCTTTAATTCGACATTTCGATATATGGACGACATTTCACCAGTTAATAATAATTTTCATTCATATGTTGATTCGATATATCCCAGCGAACTAAAATAAAATACACCAGAGTCTTCCATTTCTGCTTCGTACTTGGATATTTTATTAAACAGACATTACAGTAACGGCAAACTAACTACTCAACTTTTTGACAAACTCTGCCTCTCCATCGTCAACTTCCCATATTTAAGTAGCAACATCCATCATCACATGCATATAGTATGTATGTCTCAACTTATTCGATACGCAAGAGCTTGCTCTGCATATGATCATTTTTTTAATTAAGGCAGGCTACTGACAAACAAGTTTTTGTTACTGGGGTTTGAACAGGCTCGTTTAAAGCCAGCAATTATATGGACGCTATAACGATCTAGTTTGCCAATACAACTTGTCATTGGATCAAATGCTGTCTGACGTGTTTCATACCAATTGTTGGGTCGTTCTTTATACACTGATTTTGACTATGGATTACTCCATTTACCTCATCAAGGTATAGGGCTTAAGGCTGGTGTAACGGGTCGACAGGGGGTGTTTACTCCTCTTCTAGACATCTGTTCCCACCTCTGATGTATCCAGGGTTCCGTGTTCACCCAACTCTTCATTTGTATTCCGTCCAGGACATATGCGATTGATCACTGTTCGTTATCTTCACCTTTTCACGTAGAATTAATCTTCACATCACTTCTTATCAGTTTATCTGATACTGCTAGAAAATATTTAGTGCAAATAGCAAGATGTTTTTAATGCTCCCATTATAAGTTGTGCAGTTTATATTACTTGTATATATGTCTTTTCGTTTAATTTAGTGTCATAATTTGGAAATAGGAGGTGTTTCTTTTTACATCCTCCAATCAAACATACAAAAATGTTGATATTTGGGAATCCTTATCCAGAACATAGTCAAGATGACTGTATTTTGATGAGATATAAGTTGAAGTCAACATCAAAATTAAAACTTTGAACTTTTTAAAATTTCATTTATTTTTGCAATAAAATGACTAGGTAAGAAGAGACATGTATTTGATGTAAACATCAGACATCTCTTTGCATAACTTAAGACCCCCCCCCCCCCCAAGAAAAAAAACTCCAAATACTAAACCCCATCAACTGACATATCTGTAGAGACAGCTTGATTGTTACGTGTATACATCGTACCCATTTTACAGTTATCTCCCCTAATAATGGTTATACAAACTTGTAGTTTTCTACAATATTTCCAAGACTACCAAATGATGGATTTGTTCATTTTGGGGTAGTTTTCTTTTTTATTTATCTATTCATTTGTTGTTGTTTTTCTTTCGGTTTTTGTTAATCATTTTTATTTTTAATATAACACCCTTCGCAGTGCTTCAGCTATGGAAGTATACATGTACAAATTGTACTCGGTAGTGTTATTTTGTTATTCACACAAAATCAGCCTGGTTACGTGCAATTAGTTCCCAATTACTAGCTGTCATTGGTGTTGAAATTTGTGATTTATTATCAATGACATAAAAATTAAGGTTTATAAACTAATGTTATAAATATTTGCGTTAGAAAACTCATTCAGGGGCTTTGAAGAGATTGTCTTCCCGTACAAATAATGCTATATATTCAATAAAATTTAGCTTTATTCTGATAAAATCGTATAGAGCCTTTGTGATGTGTACAAATTAGAGAGGGACTTGTAAATTGCTGGACGTTCTCTTTGGTCCTATTGTATATTTGTGCACAATGAATTATATTCAAATCAATCATTATATTTGTTTAGTATTTATATAATATGAATTTTCTTCTCTGTCTCCTTGCATAGTGGAATAGATAGAAGTATTTGAGGTTGTTTATACATTACTTGGGTATATTTACAATGCATTACTTGGCATAAATGTAAAGGCAAAGATAACGAACAGTTATCAATCTCGTAAGTCCCAAATAGAGTTGGGCAAACACGGATCCCTGGACGTGCCAGAGGTGGAATCTTATGTCTAGGAGGAGTAAGCATACCCTGTTGACTGGTCACACCCGCCGTGAACCCATAGTCTTGATCAGGTAAACGGAGCAATCCGAAGTCAAATCAATGCATGAAAAACGGCTTAACAATTGCTATGAAACACATATATAATTAAAATTTAAACGGAACAGCAAATGCAACCTTTGACCTTGACAACGCTCCATATTTGGTAATGTTTACGCCGACAGGTTGTGCTAAAAAAACTGGATCACACTAGTTTGCAACCAACAGTTTCATTTAAACAATAAATGCTTTCTTTGTTGTTTATTTGGGTGATAAGGAAACTAGCATTGCAGAAAAATTCATAAACCGCGTTAGCGGGTTATGGGAATTTTTTTCTGCAATGATAGTTTCCTTCATCATCCAATAAACCTACAAAGAAAGCATTTATTGTTTATATTTTTATTTTTATGCATTTTTCTAAACTATATTATTTTATTCTATAATAAACTAATTTGCATAAAAATATCATAATGTTGATCATTGTGTTACTTTAAATGAAACAGCCAATTCAACCTTTGACCTCAAAATCGCTCCATATTTGGTAATGACCATGTGAACATGTGATACCTCAAAACCGGATCCAACTGGTTTGCAACAAACATGCATTTATTGGATGATAAATGCAATGTCAATTTCAAAGGAAATATAGGAGAAAAGATTCAGTGAATGTAAATGCAAATAGAATGTAAATATCATATGCTAAAGGCGTGTTAGTGTGTATATATTAGTAATTCGTACTCTAAAGTTAATTAAAAACGCACGAAAATGAAAGTTTAGAGTTTCATCTCACTGTTTGGCAATAAAGACAGGTAGATATACTCATGAATGTAGATCTCAGAGAAAGTGCCAGAAATGTCAGTCAGGTGCGATAGAGGACGAATTTCATTTTGTTTTAGAATGCCAATTTTATACTAATGTGAGACGCAAATACGTAAAACCCTATTTTTGGAAAAGACCCTCTATCTTTAAATTAGTTCAGCTTTTTGCATCGAAAAATTAAAAAAAAAATACTATGTAATTTAGCCATTTAAGGTATCTTACCAAAACTCTTAGCTTATTGAATTAATATACAACATGTCCGTCCTCCATAGCACCTACTTCAATTTCAATTTAAAAATCATATAAGGATGTGCACTGTAATATATTGTCAAATTGAATGTATTGTTCGCTTCAATATTCACTGCATCCAATAACGTGTATTAGTATTATATTATTTTTGAAAATTTATGTTGTATGCTACATGTATGTCAAATTGGATGTCGTTGAAAAATTTATGTATCACCCATAAGCCCTATAGAGGCTTAGAGTTTCAAATAAACCGTAGTTCCCGCTATATTAGCTTTAAAAAATTAGGCCTTTATATTTATACATTGTTATTTATATTCTGGTAGCTAGTAGAGCATATTTCCATGATGTATGTCTTTTTCCAAATTTCCATCAAGATATCCATCATGATTTTTTCCTATAAAAATGAAGACTAGTATTGGGGTTTACCAAATGGCTATTTTTAATTATGTTCAGGGTATTTACATCTGAATATTGATATTCTAATCAAGATTTTGTCATTCAAAATACTTACTGCGCAGAGTTTATTTAATTTAATACATGTAACTAAATCCGCTCGCGTACGTTAAAGAATTTCAAAATTTAAACAATCTGCATATTGATCATAAAACTATTTATGGTTCCTTATAGTTTCATCAGGAATGGTATTTTCATTTCCCACCCAATAACAACAACATAAACCCAATTTGGAATGTGAGAGGGTTTTTTTATATGTTACATGCAACTAATCAAAGCCTTTTTGCCTAAATGATATTCATATTGCGCAAAAGTTAATAGCGGAGAAAAAAGGTCAAAATTTCAATTTCCTTTCAGGTAAACTTTTCATAATCAGTAACCAGCGCACAGAAACTATATGTAATTTTGCGCTTTATAAATGAATAAAATAATAATAATAATAATAGTAATAATTTCTTATCATATTTCTCATGATCCTATATTTGAGCATTTGTTTTGAAGATGACTAATATCTTAAATATTCAAAGTCATTAACATTTAGACAAAGGCCACAAATGAGTTGACAAAACCTTTTATTACGCGTATAGCAAGAAATATTTTGGAAATATTAGGAAGAATATCAATAGTAGAAGCATGTTTACTCTCTACCCCTCTCTCTCTCTGAAAAATTTTCTTTGAATCCTCCAAAGAATTACAAAATATACATGTACATTATTGGTTTTCCGTTCTACCATCATGCAAGCATAAGGGGCCAAGGGGATCGCAATGTAGGCCCAAATAGCCCCAAGAAGGAGCAACCTTTAAACCATGGAGCCAGCTATTTATATTTTCTGTTTATCTTCGACAACAGCAAATAGTGTGTTACCGTTTGACGACACTCTCTACCCAAATTCGGAGTAAGACAATTAATTGTTCTCTTTTGTAAATAACTGTAATTCTCCCAGAGAAGTTTCGTTGTTATGGCCGGTGCCTGTTTATTGCATTATTCCGTTAACAAATGATATTGATCTTGATGCCAGTATTGCATTTTGAGTGGGGGTCGGTCGAATCAAGCACGAATTTTATTGCAACGGTATTCAAGATATAGGTCTGAATTGCTACTCCAAGTCCAATTGCTATAGAAGTAAAAAATGATAAATAAAAACATCCCTCATTGATTGTGTCGTATATTATCGCCGTGTACAAAAGGTGACTGTTTTAGAATTTATTTTCTGAACACCTGCTCCAGACCTTGGTGGTATCTAAGATAATCCTGACACTTTCTCCCATTCGAGCTGGTCATAATTCACGTGGTCTTCATGATAAACTTCAAATCGCCAGGTAATAGCGAAAAGAACATTGATAACAATTGTTTTACATACTTATTTGAATTTTATTCATCAATTTAAGTTTCCGTTTGAATGTTAAGGCACGTATTCAGTCTGATTCGCTCGTGGATAAGTACCATTAGAGCACGATCATATAACACGCGGGTTCTGTACCTGCCTCTCACAGGTGTTCAGCAAGCCCAGGTAGACTTGTATACACTTCGATGCGTAACTAGGATTTTTTAAACTCTTAATTTGATTAATTTTGTATTTATTGCGCGTTCGTTCAGATAAAGGAAGAGGCAATAGGGAGCTTAGGTACAGGTATCAAGGAAAGGGGGAAACCTAATGAAAGGTGGCTATCCGCGCGATAAGTGACGATTTTACAATGTTGATAAATACGGGCTTAACCATAAATAACCAGACGCATATCTGGTCTGCTGCACTACAGGAACTGTAGACCGGATGTATGGGACTCTGCAATGTACTCAAACATTCTTACCACCAGGTTACCGAATGCAAAATTAAAACTTTGAAAATCTAGGAAGTCGCACAGTCCAAGAGAATAAAGGAATATAGTTGTGATTTTTGGCAATATTGTTTTGAATTTCATGAGTTTTAAGGTTCTATATCCGTAGAGTTCAGCAATGGTGGAGGCAATTTCACTAATACGGTTGTAAACCAGGCATTAGGCGCTATTTTCCAAATGGCCGATCTTGATTGATATTTGTTTATTCTATTGGCCATTTTTGTCATGAATTTTGTTTTATTTGCTTGTCTTCCCCACTCGGCCTTCGTCCCGAACGATTTGTGAGAAGAATCTGCAATATTCAATACCTTTCATGCACAAAATCTCGTAAAAGGCGCGAGAACTAAAGACACACAATGACAAAGTGGCGTAAAATAGATGAAAATGTATCAATCAGCGCCGAGGGGTCCCGACATAGCTGTTCAAAATGATAAGTTGTAACCATTAATGCAATTAATGAAATGAGAACAAGTGTAAGGGTCGCAGATTTGGCGAGTGAGGATTCTAATTCAATCAGGGAAATTAAGAGAAGCAACCCATGGCAATCTTCTAGCTTCTCAATAAGAAAAACGAACAACTCAACAATCTCGACACCCACTTACGATCCCTCAATTAGGAATTGACTGTCGAGGAAGCACTTACTAAATGACTTGCTCTCAAATGATCCCCGGCTAGCTGACATAAATGGATGTTTGTTGGTCTAAACATTATTACAGCGGCACCAACAGCCATTACGGGAACTAGCGAGTTACAGAATGGTATTCAATACGCTCTGTAAATATCCAAGACAGACCTTTTGGAGAAGCCATCTCTCTGGATAATATTATATTATATTTATACAGGAAACCCGCTATCACTCTCTGAATGATATGGGAAGGTTAACATGGACACATTGTAGAGTATTAGTTCTATATAGCTATGTTACGCCCAATTCAAGTAATTGCCTAATTCATGAAATATTGAAATAGGCAGACGTTTGCAGAATTCATGAAAAAGGCAAGCAAATTGCCTTTTTCGTGTAATAGGCAAAACTTCTGCCGATTTCATGAAATAGGCAAACAGATCTTGCACAGTACATGAAATATGCAAAGTGTAAATTCTCAGTTCAACTCTAAATATGTACTTTACCTATTTCATGAAATCAGCAATATATGTACATGTAATGAATTTTTCAGGGATTTTGTCCTTCACCTCTCTTTCTCTCATATATCATATGACTTTAACCGTTTGAGAAATATTTATTCATTTATTTCTAATTAATTATTCTAATCTAATTCCTAAAGGACAACTGAAATTAGAGTTGAACTGAGAATTTACACTTGGCCTATTTCATGTACTGGGCAAGATCTACATGTATTTGCCTATTTCATGAAAAAGGCAATTTGCTTGAAATCTCAAAAAAATACATAGCTATGGTCAGCCATTCCTTGTACAATACATCTCCAATCTTCTCTCGCCACACTAGCCTTGGCTAACAAAGACGTTCATAACCCAGCACCCAGTTGCACGAAAGTTAGTTATTAACTCCTAGTTAATGCTACATAAATGTATGAGTTAATGGAAAATTAACTGTTAGTTAAAGTTAACTAACCTTCGTGCAACTGTTCTTTATACACTGATTTTGTCTTCAAAAATTAAAAAGTTAGTGTAAAGATTTATTGTTCGAACTAACCATTGCTACATGTAACCTCGACGCCATCTTGCGTCTGCAGAGACCATTTGAGCAAGTTTTAGGTCACGCGGAACCACATAATGTATTATATTATTGAAGCCCAGAATGTATGTTTCATAATGAGGCTGTTGTAGTAAAGTGTTTATCGCACAAGCTTGATTCTACAACTTTGGAGCAGGAAACAATTTATCTAACAATTCCAATTCATCATGTTCTGAAGATGAGTGATGTAAAAAGGCGAAAGTTTTCGTCCCCCCCTCCCCAGGGAGAATTCATTGTGTCTCTACCTGGCTAATTCTTTGTCTACAACTTTGACTTTGGGCATAACATTGAACTATATAATACAGATGCTTCAAACTTGAAGTCTAACAACTGATAAAGGTTACATTTATTCTTAAAAGTACAACAACAGGCTATTTACAAACAACTTGTTGTTACAGGGGTCACGTTAAAAGGCAGCATCTTGCAAATTCTATAGTCCTTTTACCTATCTTGTTTACCAATATGGCCTGCCATTGGTGAAGTGCTGTTTGACAAGTATCATATCAATTGTTAAGCCATTCTTTATACACTGATCTTGACTGTTGTTAGTTTAGTATATAATACACTGATCTTGACTGCGGATTACAATGTTTACCCGATTAATACGATGGGCTCACGGCGGGTGTGACCGGTCGGCAGGGGATGTTTATTCCTCCTAGGCACCTGATCCCACCTCTGGTGTGTCCATGTTTACCCATCTCGTTTTGTATTTTATTTGAGACCTGTGAGATTGATCAAGTGCTGTTCATTATCTTTACCTTTTCATCTGCCACAACGAAAGTTAAAGTGGCATGCTTTGGAGCACAGTGTTTCACAAATGCTTATTGTCTTAGTATTTAAACACCTGTCTCAGGATTTAACATCTTTCAAGAAAATGTCGGCAGCTTGAAGCGAACGTTTCGATTCAAAACTGGGTCGGAACACAATGGGAGAGATGAAATTTTTCAGTTTTACCTATATTTACTGACAATTACTTGCAGTAGACATGAAAAAGTTGACATTTTAACTTCATATTATTAAGCTTCAAACATTCCTGAACCATTTTGATATGTAATTTAACAATATAACCCTGAAAACCTGCATTTATAAAACAATATGAAAAAAGCACCTTCTTTTTGTAAATGAGTTCTCCAAAAATATTCAGCTGACAGCACTATTTCTATGTATTAATACAGCGCTACTAGGGTAAATATGCAATTCAAAAACCTCCATGTGAAGGTCTGGAGGCTTTCGATTTAACCTCATAAACGAAGGTTCCATCACGTCAAAAGTTGGTCCTCCCTGCCATGGGTTCAATACACCATTCATGAATCTTTATTAGTTTATCCAAATTTGTGTTATTTTACCTACAGTTGGTACATTTAAAGGAATGTAAAGAAGCAATCAATGTGTGTTTATATGGGACGATGAGTACTTTGGTGTTGTTGTAGAGGTACGGGGCTGGGACGGAGCTGAGTGGGACTATAACTACGAGGTGGGCAGTGGTGGCTGGAAGGTCTCTATGTTTATTGTGGCTCCTCGAGTGTCCGCGGCAGCTGTTATAACACGGAACACCACAGAGTGTCGCGGCAGGCTGTTATAACACGGGACACCTCGCGTGCTGTGTCAGGCTGATGTAACATGGGACACCTCAGAATTGTTGCGGCAGGCTGTTTGTAACACAGGACACCTCGCCGTCCGCTGGCAGGCTGATGTAACATGGGACACCTCAGATTGTTGCGGCAGGCTGATTAACATGGACAGCTTTCTTTGGCTTCTCGGATCGCCGTGGCAGGCTGTTGTGGTATGGGACACCATTGTGGCTCCTTGGAGCACCGCGTCAAGCTGTTGTAACTGGGACTATTCATTGTGGTTCGAACAAAATTCCATTTTCGTCTTTTCATTACATTTTGTTGTATGTTGCAAAATAAAGATTACTAGTTCTATAACATAGTGTCTATAACATAGTGTTTGCTGTATGTTGATGCTGTAGTGGTAATACAGGTATATAAATCCTGAGACAGGTGCGTTAAATCCTGAACAGGTGCATTAAATCCTGAGACAGGTGCTGAAAATCCTGAGACAGGTGTGTTAAATCATAAGACAGGTGCGTTAATCCTGAGACAGGTGCATTAAATCCTGAGACAGGTGTATAAATCCTGAGACAGGTGCGTTAAATCCAATCGCAATTCTCGGCCTTTCCGGCAGACTCGGAAAAACACCTCGAATGTATTTACTTACCGGATGTTAAAATTTTGTACAAAATGGATGCAGCCAGGAGTCATGAGAGTGTTTAGATTTTTTCGATGAAATCGTTATGTATTTCTCTTGAGTTGAGGGAAAAACAGAGAGAGAGGTTTACAAGCAAGTATAATGAAAAGTATTTGTATAGGCATTTTACCCACATTTTCCGCCATGACACTTTCAACCCAATTACATCGAGGTGTTTTTTCCGAAGCTCTGCCGGAAAGGCCGAGAAGTCGATTGGCGTTAAATCCTGAGACGGATGTGTGAATCCTGAGACAGGTGTGTTAAATCCTGAGACAGGTGTGTTTAAATCCTGAGACGGGTGGATAAATCCCGAGACAGGTGTGATAAATCCTGAGACGGATGTGTTAAATCCTGAGAACAGTGTGTTAATCCTGAGACAGGGTGGTTAAATCCTGAGACAGGTGTGTTAATCCTGAGACAGGTGTGTTAAATCATAGACAGGTGTGTTAAATATAAAGACAGGTGTGTCTAAATCATTAAGACAGGTGTGTTAAATTATAAGACGGTGTGTTAAATCATAAGGACAGTA
>CAJDSM010000421.1:0-12369 GCA_903981925.1 Ostrea lurida
AGCCCAGATTGTTATTGGGCTATAAGTCTGTTGATAGCCCAGATTGTTATTGGGCTAATTAAAGTCAGTAGATAGCCCAGGTTGTTATTGGGCTAATTAAAGGCAGTAGATAGCCCAAAAATGAGCAAGGGGCACTAATTGAATTTTTTACAGAATTAATTTTTCCCCAATGATGAACATATGTAGTTCCCACTAAGAACATCTTGTACATAAAACTGTTGAACAAGCTTTTAGCAATTTCTTTGATTGTTTATGTTTTTATGATGCAGTATATTACATCACTGCACTTGAATTTTGTCAAATCGAGTAAAAAAAAAGAAACCATTTTTGACAGTTTAACTGTGAGCTCATTGAAACAACATGAAACTTTCAAGTTGCATTGATTTTTAGAGTTACTGCTCGTGAAAAATGTTTAGTTTCGTTATTTTCACCTGCTTATTAGTAAGTCTTTGGAAAAAAAAAGACAGCAGATTACTCAACTTGAAATCAAGTATGACAGAAGTGACATGTGATGTTTGGTCTGGTTTTTGTGATGTGTGTTGTAAGTATTAGAAGTTAATCAGATTAACTGTCTCAGGATTCTTAGCCCTAATAAACCTGTCAATAGGAAAAACAAAATCTCATGATAAAATCACTATCTTATTGCCCATCTTCTTTCTTCATTTACATTGCCAATGTAGTTTGGTTTTTCAAAAGCTGTCAGTCTCGGAAACTTTTTTCCTCTCTTTGTACTACACTGAGTTCATCTTTAAACTGCCCCCCCCCCAACCCACACCTATAAATACTCCCCTGGACATACTTTAATTTTGAAATGAATAAAGGTATTGGAATCATTATTTCAATGTTTCCAATTGATCAAGCTGTTCTGGGAAATGGAACGCCTTGTTTTGCTTCTCAGCCAAGCAATGTCCTTTTATTGTTGACTCCTGTAATATTTTTATAGTCGCCTTTTACGTGCTTAATAACCTAATGCACTCAGTTTTGGGGAATTCGTAAGTGCCCAGATTATTAAAGTATTAATCCAATATATGGCTTTGATTCACCAGAGGAGTAAGTTAATTTAACTGATGTGTGATTAGATCGACTGTTGTTATTTGGTAGATTTATACAAATTATAAAAGCCCTCCTGTGGACGTAAACAAAAGGGTTTTAAAAAATTTCATATTTGATGTTAAAAATCTCTAATTTTGGACGTTTTGATGTGTTTTGCAGAAGTTGGGAAGATTTTACCGGCAGAATTTGGACGATGGAGGACCAGTAGCCAATACAGCATGATGCACGATATAAGGAGGAATCTTATAGAAAATCGTCTGAGTAACGAAGTCCCTACTAGATTAGCGTAAGCAATTCAATCAGTCTGTATAAAGCCACTGCACCTGTATCTATAGCTGTGCAACCGAGTTACCAACCCTCTCAGTGTGCAGATTTTGTAGATCATACAAGATCCAAAGCTTTCATCGTACTTAAGATGTTCCTCTGCCATTACACTCTGATTGAAAACCATACCATTTTATGCAGGGATGCAGGAATTGATCCCTACACCTGGATATTCACCCTTTACATCTACCTGTGTCTATACCTGTCCCAGGTGTGCAGACAGCACGCAAAATTCCTCAACATGCACTTTTACAAAAAAATGCTGTGAATGGAATTTGGATTGGTGAAAATTAATTCCCTCTCGTCAACCAATAGATTTCCAATGACCTATTGACAATAAAGTCTTTGGTTAAGGGTTAATTGCTGCCAAGTCTAACACCTGTAAAGCGCCATCTTCAAAGGCTTCTGTACGTGTACCTGTAGAATTAATGATCACAATATCAAGCTACCCTCAACGGTCACATTTCTGTCCGAACAATTAGTTCTAAAGTAAGAGTCTGAATCACATTTTTCATTGAATATATCAAATTCAGAATTAAGGTATTGGGGAACAAAATACAAATTTACATAGAATTTGAGATGATCTTCATCAAAGAAAAAAAAAAAGATGAAACATTTTGTCAGTGGGTGGTATAAAGATACTAAAGGATCAAAGCCATTTTTTTTTACAAAAAATATCTTTGCAAGTGTCTGAAGAAAAGCAAAATAAATAGCCAATTATATTCCATATTGTGAAGCTGATGCTCGGTTTCCAGTATCCGTGGTGGATTAGGTACAGTAAACGGTACAACACCATAGTGGTCAGTGCCGTTACTGATAAAAATAACTAATTATGTACACTAATTAATGGCAATTTTCACAGATAGTGGCAGTGATTTCTTCACTTCAAACATAGCAAGCACCGATTACTACCAGTAGCAGAATTTCTCCTGGTAATTGCCATGGAGACGGGAACATGTCAAAGTAAATAGCCACATTCCGACAGATCGTATATAAAGGCGTGTGTGTGTGTACAGAAGGACCAATCTGACACCCTCTTACAGAAACAAACTCACCCAATGAAAGACCAATCTTTTGATTGGTGTTGATGGTTGTATAAAGTTACAACGAATTTCAGCACTTTGTAAACAGTCAAGGGTTGTCTGAAATGCTGTATTGAATTAGGATGACATTCTGCACCACTGAAGTGCCTGTCATTGAGGTTTTCTTAAATAAAAATATCTCATCAAAATGTAGAGAAAGATTTAGATTTCTTAAGATCACACATTATCTTGAAGAGAGAGTTGGATTATTTTGTGAGAAGTTTACTTTCATCGATTGTTCGTTTTCCACCAGTGCTACATTTTCACTTAGATATGAGGTGTTCTTTGGTTTCAGCAGTCAAAAGATCAGTATACATTTCACACATAAATTGTCTGAGCGATTGCATTGCACCGTAAAAGTGAATGATTCACCGCAGAGAGCAATTACTAAACTTAATGGCTAATTGCAGTGAAAAAAGCTTAAATACCTTTAAATTTCGGCTTCCAAAAATTCTAGATCAAATTCTGAATGAGTGTACTTTTCACATGGAAATTATCTTCCGTTATCACTCATTAATTTTGGGGGATATAAGGTGTACTAAAAACCGTTGTTAAAACATGGAAAGATTTGGATATTTTATAACGATACATGCAGGTGCTAACAGTTTGATTAGGTTTCATCATTATGATCATCCAGTTTTATGAATTAGTAGGTTTTACAATAGATAAGTGCATCCTGGGAACAAAAGGCTATCTATAACACACCTGGTTGACAGGGGAAGTAAATCCCTCCAATCCACGCAAATAGATGATTATGTTCACTTAGCTGCACCTCACGTATGAAGGGGTCAAAGGCTCGATGGTCCTTCTCTTTGTACGTGCAATGACAGAATCTGACAGCCGCACAAAGAATTAATTTCACTTTGATTGTAGGATCTGTAACTTAATTCCATTGATACTTCCCCTAAATAAATCTATTGTAGTGTACCATGTAATTATGATTGACAGAAGTGAGTTACTGAATATCATCGGCATGGCAACTGATGCTTAGAATCTTAATCTAATGACAGTTTGTTTACAAGCTACTTGTCACCCTAGATATTTATTTTTCGCTGTTTTTTGGGGTTGAAAAAGTATGTGCTATTTTAAACGTTGAATTCATCGTGCACTTTAGGGTTGGTTCAGGTGACCTGATGTGTCTGTATCCAATAATCCAATTAAAAGAAAATTTTCTGGGGTAAATGCTAATTAAGTTTGATTGAATCCAATAAAACAGACATAAAATGTTATGAATTCATTTTTTATACATGAATTGTAGATTAGTATCTAGGGTACACCTGCCTTAGAGGCGGAAAAAGCTGAGGAGTTTGTTCCGCTATATGTTGGTGCGTGTTTCAGGGGATGCTTAGTGGAGCATGAATATCTGCATCTGAGGACGAGAGAAATAAACATCCTCACCCAGTTTCCTAACTGTCGAAAAATTGAAATTGGCATGGCTACCATCCAAAATACCGCAGAAATACCAACATTTTAAAAACCCATCAGAATGGGGGTCACCAAATACGCAAAGACAGCCATCATTAAAACAAAAATAACTGCTCTATGTCACAGTTAGTTTGCAGTAGAGTGGAGTTTTGTTTGATCCTTATGTATATAGGGCATATCTGTCTTTGCATTGTGTCTGCCCTGTAGTATTTCAGTGATGAGAAACAGCAATGCTGGTTCTTAACTGTCTTAGAACAATCGCAATGAGAGAGAAAAAAATGTCTTAATTTGGATTCCACTTACAAAGTGTAAGCAGGTGCAGTTTTAGATATTGGGTATTGTTAATTGAAAACTATATTCCGTTCTTCATTTACCAATGTCATTCTTGCAGAAACTTGAACATATTTTGACTAAAGTCCTGATTTATTCAGTATTTAATTAATGGTCATTTTTTCCTACAGATACTGTTCCAAATATACCATCGTTGCTACCAGTGTATACTGCAATACAACAGAAGCGGGCAAAAAGTGGGCCAATGAGCTTCAACTGAACACCACCGTGTGCGTCCAGTGTGACCCGTTCGCGATGAACAAGGAGCTGGGAACTCGCTGCGTGGGGCATGGCGTGTACGGAGAAGTGACTCGCTGGAAGGCCGTGGACGTCCCCTACTGCAACGGAATGTGGAAAATGAAGACGGAACCCTCCGACTGCGTGTGCGACGCAGAGTCCAAAGATAGCTTTATCTTAATTTGAAATGGGAAAAACTGATGAAGACTGTTATCTTGTAAAATGTTTCAAAAAAAGTATATGATAGTATTAGAGTATAGTTCACTTTAAAAACAGTACATCTCTCATGCCTGCCAAGTTTGGTTGACTGTTGGTTCATCTTTGTAAGACTGCAAAGTGTGGTGGTTTTGAACTTACTTTATGAAGTCATGTGATTTTCGGAGATGTATGTAATGACACAAAGTTTTTTTTCTTTTTAGTATCTACTTTAGAGTTAGGTGAATAAAACTGTAATATTCACTTGTGAAAGTTTTGAATGATTTTAATGTATCGCCTGTTTGAGCTGTAACAAACAGTATTTTTTGAAAGGATGGAGCTTAGTGATAAATCAGGTGAAAGAAAATAAAATGTTGAATGTTTTCCGTCAGATTACAGTCGGTAATCTTTTGGCCAGTATTTTTTTTTTCTCTCACAATGTAGAAAGGAACACGTGTGTAAAAGTTTTCCTACTTAAAGTTTTCCCATTTAGATACTCATTCGTAAATCTCAAGAACTTTGGAATATTTTGGTTGTGGTTTCACAATAGACATCCTTGTGTATTCCTGTATGTGAATAATACTCAATATCCTATGAATGACATATAAACATGAATCATAACCAACAAATACCTCGCCACAAGAATTAACATATGAAAGCATCATGGGTAAATAAAATCGTATCATTGAGTATGAGGTTGCCTGTGATTCGCTTTAATGGGAGATCTGAAATACAAATATGTAACTCATTGTACATAAAATTTAGTGAATTCATGTACATGTACTTAAAAAACTTCAAGATGATGAAATATTTTCGTACTGATTGAAATGGTGCTTCAAGGTAAATTAGAAATGTAACCAGAAATCGCACCTCTATGTAAATTTGGCTTTGACTTCTCAATGCAATGCTTTAAGTACACAGCTACTAGTGATCCCAGTTTTTAGAGTGGTCAGGATTCGTCCCGCGAGCTTTAGGTGTATGTTCCTGCAGCAGACCCGTTTTGTACATAGAGAGCCCATTGTAGAATATTGTAACATTTCTACTGTGTTATCTTTGATATTGTATTCTATGATTGCATGTACTTACATTATTATTGTGTAAATCCACTTATAAATGATTAGATTTTGTACTGGATTTTTTTTTTCACGGCTTTTTCTCTGTAATTCAGGTTCATTTTAAATGTTCATTTGATTTAGTTGGATGTTGTGATAATTCGAAACCAATTGACTGATGATGAGTGTTAATCGTCCCCTCTCTGCGAGGGTTAGTTATAAATGCATGCATTTCATCTGTACATACACTATGTTAGTATACTCATCTGAAACTCAATGTACTAAAAATAAATTATGATAGATAAACAAGTAGTCTTGTTTTTAAGGGATCAGAGTACCTGCTTTATTCAGTAGAGGATTTTGGTTCAACTCTAGTAATGTCTTGCCAGTACCCTGAGTGTGTCCAGAGAAACTGGTGATCAAGGCTAACCTAAAAAGTATATGGAAGCCTATTGGACAGTTGTTAGTAGTATACTAATGTAGCCCTCCCCGATTTCAGAATGTCTCATATCTCAGCACATTAAAAATCACAGAGCATTTACTCACCGGAGGGCACAGAATGCAGGCCTCTCCCTTGTAGTGGCCATAGCGCATGGAACTGGGGGTAACCCAGAGAATGATCCCAAAGACAGATGTACATTGTCAGAGAGCACGGTCATCTCTCTTCTTCACCAAGAAATATTCCTCTGTGATGTCATATCGCAACATTTCATTGATTGTGTTGCAGTCAATTTATGAATAATTAGCAGAATAAAATATATATGTATCAGTAAATCTGATGGAAGCTCCCAGCACTACATCTAACCAATGAAATACCTCATCTGATGAATGACTGACTGTTGAATTGAAGGGTTTTTAAAATATGTGTATATATTGAGTGACCTTGACCTTTTCAAAATTACCTTGAGTGACCTTTACTTCTTACAGTCATTTGCCTATTATTTGTGCGATATACATCTATGATAAATACCTGTTTAAAAAAAAAATGTTGAAATAAGGAGCATTTTTCTCATACATGGTATATCGCCCAAATTACCTTGACCTGAATTGACCTTGAGATACCTCAGAACTGTTGAAATATTGTTGAAAAGAAGGTTTATTTTCATATACAATGTATATATTCTGGATAACCTTGACCTTTACAAAATAACCTTGAGTAACCTTTGACTGAAAGTTGTTTGGCTCTTATTTGTGTGATACAAAAACTTGAAATAAGTAACTGTTTTCATTATTAAAATAAGATATATATGTTCTGTGTGACCTTGACCTTAACAAAGTGAACTTGAGTAACTTTTGCTGGAAAATCATTTGCCTGTCACTTATTTGTGAGATATATGATCAATACTTCAAAAACTGTTCAAAATAAGGCACTGTTGCCTTAAATAAGGTATCTTTTGAGTGACCTTGACCTTTTTGAAATAACCTTGGTCCCAAAGGACTCTGCCCCACAGAATATTTGTGATCAATTATGATGAATTTATGAAGAAAGGTTTAGTACATGTATTGCTGTATTTAAGTGTTTATATACAGAGAGAAAAAACTGTTGAAATAAGGAACAGTTATGATCTGAGTGACCTTGACCTTTCCAGAATGACCCTCAAAGACCTGGGTTCACTAGTCCTTGTTTTACAAATGATGAAAAGTTTACGAGATACCAGCTCGGACGTACAGACTAATATACGTTCGGGGAGCATATGTGTTGGGGAAACACTTCGCAAATTTGACCTTGATTGATGACCTTGACCTTTATCGTTGCATGATTGACCTTGCCATGTACTAGCTATGAAGTCCTTTTGTTGCGTTATTCAAATATTATACTAAGGTAATAAAAGTGGCAACCAGACAGTCAAGCAGCCTCAGAAAACTAATCCCGTGGAGAGAGGTAAAGGGGGGGGGGGGAGTTAGGGTTACAGGGACATTGCTGTTTATTTTTCTTTAAGGGGGCATAGTACTCATTTTCAACAAGGGTGTATTCCACCACTTTGCTCATCGCCCACACCCAGTTCGACTAGATGCGAACTGCTAACTGCGCATTGTTCTCCAGTGTAAGATTCAATTCAATTCAATTTATTTATTGATTCGCCAAACATGTTGGCATACAACCATGTTACATAAAATGAAAAGTTAATCATGTACAACATGTTTTCATATTATTTGAACAGTTACATGTAAGTACATGCATAAGAGTACATATTAGTGAAGTATTCCATGTTTATCAAGCTATATAAAAAGTATAAGCATTTGGCAAACAGTGGGTAGAGTTAGAGAGAAAAAGTTTGTATTTTTAGAAACGCAATTCAAAACAAATTCATATTAAATTTCACATGAGCCTTCATAGGAATGAACTGCATTACAGGATTACCAAAATACTTTACAATGAATTTTCCTTCAATATATTATCACTTGGATTACAAATGTGTATAGAAATAATACTTTTTACGCAAAGTCTTCATATATAGGACAGTCATATATAAAATGGATTTCATCTTCTACAATGGTTTTACAAAAGTGACAAAAACGAGAATTCTTTTGGGATACATGGTTTTTGAATATCTGGCATTTTCAATTTCTAGAGGATGTGCAGAAATTCTTAGTTTTGTTAATTTAGAGCGTACAGATTAGTGAATAGGAAATTTCAGGTAGACTTGTAATTCGTGTAATTCGTAATGATTCAGGAAAATTTTCAAGAGGGGGGGGGGGGGGGGCATTTCAATTTGTACTTCTCTGCTCCAAAAAGATGGGCTAATACCTCCTAATTGTGCATCAGGTGCAATGGAAAAGAAAATACTCTGGCTTGATAATCTCTTGATAATCGAACTGGGAACGTAAAAATTGTGTCAAGTACTTGAGACACAACACACTGTGCTGTCGGCCTGTTCCAAAGGATAATGTGGTATAAAATACGAAGTGTGGTTAAAGGTGTAATAGATAATAAGCGGGTATCAGTGTGGGGCTGGGGTCCACGTGCAGACGCACAGGTGTGGGTGATTCTTCACATCACACAAATTAACCCCGTGATTGAGCGGAGAATCGCCTGCCCGCGGTTCCCACTCGCTTGGGTACCTACCCCATTGTACGATCGGTCGGCGATCCTCAGAAGCTGATGGTAGTCTGACCCAATGCTTTTACGCGGGCCATTAAAGCAGCCCAATTAATGGACTTTATGGGGTGTGATCCGTGTAAGAAACCCGTGATATTGTTCTCCATCTGGCACTATCTGATCGGGGAACATTTCTCATTTACTAAGGTGAAATTTCCTTCTCTCAACATCTGCAGACTTGGGTAGAAAATTTGTATATAACGACAACTGTTACCACTTTTTTCCTCCCAAAAATCATGAAAACGAGACGTAAATTTGTTTATTCATAAGTAAAGTGAACACAGCGTACCGCAAGGAATGTAATTTATTTCCAGAACCAAAACATATAAGGGGGGGGGGGGGGGGGGTCAGCTGAAATTTCATCATTGGTAGAAAACTTTAAAATCTTATTCTACGAGTAGTGTCGAAGTCCCTTACTTTTATTTTTTGGGGGTATTGTACTTAGTTTTACAAACCCAAACTAAGCCACATTTTTTTTTATATCTATATATACCAATCCCATGCATCCATTTGGGGGGTGGGAAGTATAATTACCCAAATATTGTACAAACAGGAAAGGGGAAAAGGAGGGGGGGGGGGTAATAATTTGATATGGTAGTAAAAACCTACAGTGGTATCTAGCATTTGTCTAGAGCTGGTAAGTTATGTAAAGCACGACGTCATTAAGGTTCTTTATTCCAAATATAAAATACGGTACACTATTAGTAATAAAATAATCGGACAATCACCTAAACTTTTCCCTATAGTCATTCCGAGAAGAAAGCATGAGAAAAATGCCAACAACCTCGGGGGCAAACAGAAGCGCTATTGTGAAGAAATCGGTATCAAACTTGCGTAAGCAGGGTATTAATTGTCAGTTTATATATTTATACAGTAATAATGTTACATAGGGTGTGTATTACGATAAGCTACTCAGGATTTCAACCCTTTCCGCGCGTCTGCCTGACCCAGTACGGTAAAAAGGCCTATTAATTTAGTCCACTGGCTCGGATGAATTTCCTGGTTCAATGTTCTATCAAGAGATTTAAATATCAATTTTATTTGTGTCTCTGGCTCAACTTTGTGAAGAGCCCAGTTTTCTAATTAAAATTTTCTTCATCAACTTCCGCCGAAGAAAATGACATCTGTTTTTATTTTCTTTTGTTGTAAATTTTACCAGAGACAAACATGTACATATGTTTAATGCGTATCTGTTTTTACTGGCATATATTTTAAAACATGCCTGCTACCAAACACATGCCTAGCTCCAAAATCTGGATAAATACCCCCCCCCCTTCCTTAATATTTCTAGAACGGACACAAACAATAATATTAGTTAATTTCCAGTACATGTATTATCGTTTACTTAAGCAATTACAAATACCATGGTTACAATTATCAGAAAATTCACTTCCGCATGCTCATACATTGTCCTAGCAATCATAATGTGTGATAACATGAAGCTAAATGTTAGGAAAACAATACAAATGGAGTTCACATTTGATGCAATAATAAAGTTTTGTTGAATGCCTTTTGAAATCGCAAGCTGCAAATTGCAATGACAAAATAAAAAAAAAAATAATCCCAACCCCATAAACCGGCTTTTTAAAAAAATACTTTCCACTGCAAGCCACCCTACCGACATATGACCCTTCCATGTTCATGCCCAGGCTATTGCCATTGTTATTTTATCATTTATGCAAAACATTGTCTATAAACATCGCCAGCTCTATGGTCCAGACGTCAATTATTTTCCCTCCCCCTTTTTATTGTCAAGACGTCCAACGATTTTATATCGGCGATTGTCGCCATCACAAAATTTGATAACAACCGTATCCAATATCATACTAGCTGATCTGATCGGGTCAAATTTGTGCGAGCAAAGCTCGTGGGGGGAGGAAAGGTCAACATAGCGTCATCACACGTCTGCATCTCAACCAAAGAGAGATAACTCTTGTAAATTGACAATAACAGTTTACAGTAATTGACAATTTATTCATTCACAGTCATTCACAATGTTCACATCGTCCTTATCATTCACAATTTTCACGTCATCCTTATCATTCACAATTTTCACGTCATTCTTATCATTCACAATTTTCACGTCGTCCTTATCATTCACAATTTTCACATCATCCTTATCATTCATAATTTTCACGTCGTCCTAATAAGTATTCCAGCCACTCATCACTTTCTTGCCTTCGACACTAAGAGGGCGCTGCACAGGCTCGTCTTATACTCATCTCCTAGAAACGAATGACACACAGTGAGAAAACTATAAAAATCTTACTATTATTTCAAAAACACCGGAAAACACAATGTTTATTTACCTAAAATCATTCCTCGTTAACATTGACAGTTTACTTATGCACTTAGAATTTACAAAATTTTTTGGTTAGAATAGGACCAAATTTACCCATTTGTCCATGAGCTCTGTAAATGTGAATGTACTCGGCATATGTAGAAGCAAGCGAGACAACGATTCTTGTATGGAAGACAGGAAGGGACTCGATTCTGAAATAATATTGCAAAATTAAATACATATGTGACGTTTCTCATACATATATAATTTTTCATGATTATTGTATGTACAATTCACTTATATTCTTTTTTGTTTCTAACAACAAATCTTGAGGAATGTTGCCATATCTGTTTTAGAGCTACAGTTATCCCCCAAAAGTATTCGTAAAAAAGCCAAAATGGCCGCCAGATTAAACAAAACACACTATACTAAAACACAATAAAATCTTTGATCCACGCACCAAAATTAGATCTGCCAGAGTTATCTAAACTTATTACGTGTTGCTTCTACGTCATGTAGCTTATTTTGAAAGATCCTGGTTTTTGCAAGTATAAAATGAAACGCCAGCTTTTATGTATTACAGATGGTTGACTGAAGCACAAAAGGAAAGAAAAATGTTTGTCACAACCGGGCATCGAACCCGGGACTCTTACAATACTAGTTAGGTGATCTAACCACTGAGCTACCCATGCCTATATCGAATGTACTGCAACATAAAAATTTCGGAATTCATACAAGAGCTCTTCATGTCAAGGAGTTCATAGAAAATGTCAGAAACGTTGTGCATGTCCTTAAACACGGGCACCAATCAATCTACTGCACAACCAAAAGTTGTGAAAGAAAAATCGCAGGATCGACATCCGGTTGTGCAGTAGACCCCCCTGGTTTCAGTTGCGTCGGGGGTAAGTTGACCTGTGCAAATTAAACTGGGCCTTAAATTGAAAAAAGAAGAATGTGATGCTCTAGGCAATTTAATATTCTATAACTTCATGGTAAGCAATTCACTCTGATGGCTTGTTTGACGCTGAAATTTGTTTTGTCGTACGAGTCGGTAGTGAATTTTTACCAATGCAGTTGAACTTTTGAACAAAAACACAGTCTCAATCTTATTCTATGTAAAATTGCAAATAAAATGTATTTAACACCGTCATTTGCTATCATGTCTTAGAAGGTGGATAATAAAATGTCGCGTATTTTTCAAGAAATTTGATATAAATAAAGTGATTGTGCAGCGGATCGCCCATTTGCTCAATTATATGTACACCATGATGAGCAACCTTACTACATGTA
>CAJDSM010000421.1:18415-32194 GCA_903981925.1 Ostrea lurida
TCATGGTGTATAACAGATACATGTAGTAAGGTTGCTCATCATGGTGTATAACAGATAGATGTAGTAAGGTTATAACAGATACATGTAGTAAGGTTGCTCATCATGGCGTATAACAGATACATGTAGTAAGGTTGTTATCATGGTGTATAACAGATACATGTAGTAAGGTTGCTCATCATAGTGTATAACAGATACATGTCGTAAGGTTGTTATCATGGTGTATAACAGATACATGTAGTAAGGTTGCTCATCATGGTGTATAACAGATACATTAGTAAGGTTGTTATCATGGTGTATAACAGATACATGTAGTAAGGTTTGTTATCTTGGTGTATAACAGATACATGTAGTAAGGTTGCTCATCATGGTGTACATATAATTGAGCAAATGGGCGATCCGCTGCACAATCACTTTATTTATATCAAATTTCTTGAAAATACGCGACATTTTATTATCCACCTTCTAAGACATGATAGCAAATGACGGTGTTAAATACATTTTATTTGCAATTTACATAGAATAAGATTGAGACTGTGTTTTTGTTCAAAAGTTCAACTGCATTGGTAAAAATTCACTACCGACTCGTACGACAAAACAATTTCAGCGTCAAACAAGCCATCAGAGTGAATTGCTTACCATGAAGTTATAGAATATTAAATTGCCTAGAGCATCACATTCTTCTTTTTTCAATTTAAGCCCAGTTTAATTTGCACAGGTCAACTTACCCCCGACGCAACTGAAACCAGGGGGTCTACTGCACAACCGGATGTCGATCCTGCGATTTTCTTTCACAACTTTTGGTTGTGCAGTAGATTGATTGGTGCCCGTGTTTAAGGACATGCACAACGTTTCTGACATTTTCTATGAACTCCTTGACATGAAGAGCTCTTGTATGAACCGAAATTTTTATGGTGCAGTACATTCGATATAGGCATGGGTAGCTCAGTGGTTAGATCACCTAACTAGTATTGTAAGAGTCCCGGGTTCGATGCCCGGTTGTGACAAACATTTTTCTTTCCTTTTGTGCTTCAGTCAACCATCTGTATACATAAAAGCTGGCGTTTCATTTTATACTTGCAAAAACCAGGATCTTTCAAAATAAGCTACATGACGTAGAAGCAACACGTAATAAGTTTAGATTAACTCTGGCAGATCTAATTTTGGTGCGTGGATCAAAGATTTTATTGTGTTTTAGTATAGTGTGTTTTGTTTAATCTGGCGGCCATTTTGGCTTTTTTACGAATACTTTTGGGGATAACTGTAGCTCTAAAACGATATGGCAACATTCCTCAAGATTTGTTGTTAGAAACAAAAAAGAATATAAGTGAATTGTACATACAATAATCATGAAAATTATATATGTATGAGAAACGTCACATATGTATTTAATTTTGCAATATTATTTCAGAATCGAGTCCCTTCCTGTCTTCCATACAAGAATCGTTGTCTCGCTTGCTTCTACATATGCCGAGTACATTCACATTTACAGAGCTCATGGACAAATGGGTAAATTTGGTCCTATTCTAACCAAAAAATTTTGTAAATTCTAAGTGCATAAGTAAACTGTCAATGTTAACGAGGAATGATTTTAGGTAAATAAACATTGTGTTTTCCGGTGTTTTTGAAATAATAGTAAGATTTTATAGTTTTCTCACTGTGTGTCATTCGTTTCTAGGAGATGAGTATAAGACGAGCCTGTGCAGCGCCCTCTTAGTGTCGAAGGCAAGAAAGTGATGAGTGGCTGGAATACTTATTAGGACGACGTGAAAATTATGAATGATAAGGATGATGTGAAAATTGTGAATGATAAGGACGACGTGAAAATTGTGAATGATAAGAATGACGTGAAAATTGTGAATGATAAGGATGACGTGAAAATTGTGAATGATAAGGGACGATGTGAACATTGTGAATGACTGTGAATGAATAAATTGTCAATTACTGTAAACTGTTATTGTCAATTTACAAGAGTTATCTCTCTTTGGTTGAGATGCAGACGTGTGATGACGCTATGTTGACCTTTCCTCCCCCACGAGCTTTGCTCCACAAATTTGACCCGATCAGATCAGCTAGTATGATATTGGATACGGTTGTTATCAAATTTTGTGATGGCGACAATCGCCGATATAAATCGTTGACGTCTTGACATAAAAAGGGGGAGGGAAAATAATTGACGTCTGGACCATAGAGCTGGCGATGTTTATAGACAATTTTTGCATAAATGATAAAATAACAATGGCAATAGCCTGGGCATGAACATGGAAGGGTCATATGTCGGTAGGGTGGCTTGCAGTGGAAAGTATTTTTTAAAAAGCCGGTTTATGGGGTTGGGATTATTTTTTTTTTATTTTGTCATTGCAATTTGCAGCTTGCGATTTCAAAAGGCATTCAACAAAACTTTATTATTGCATCAAATGTGAACTCCATTTGTATTGTTTTCCTAACATTTAGCTTCATGTTATCACACATTATGATTGCTAGGACAATGTATGAGCATGCGGAAGTGAATTTTCTGATAATTGTAACCATGGTATTTGTAATTGCTTAAGTAAACGATAATACATGTACTGGAAATTAACTAATATTATTGTTTTGTGTCCGTTCTAGAAATATTAAGGAAGGGGGGGGGGTATTTATCCAGATTTTGGAGCTAGGCATGTGTTTGGTAGCAGGCATGTTTTAAAATATATGCCAGTAAAAACAGATACGCATTAAACATATGTACATGTTTGTCTCTGGTAAAATTTACAACAAAAGAAAATAAAAACAGATGTCATTTTCTTCGGCGGAAGTTGATGAAGAAAATTTTAATTAGAAAACTGGGCTCTTCACAAGTTGAGCCAGAGACACAAATAAAATTGATATTTAAATCTCTGATAGAACATTGAACCAGGAAATTCATCCGAGCCAGTGGACTAAATTAATAGGCCTTTTTACCGTACTGGGTCAGGCAGACGCGCGAAAGGGTGAAATCCTGAGTAGCTTATCGTAATACACACCCTATGTAACATTTATTACTGTATAAATATATAAACTGACAATTAATACCCTGCTTACGCAAGTTTGATACCGATTTCTTCACAATAGCGCTTCTGTTTGCCCCCGGGTTGTTGCATTTTTCTCATGCTTTCTTCTCGGAATGACTATAGGGAAAAGTTTAGGTGATTGTCCGATTATTTTATTACTAATAGTGTACCGTATTTTATATTTGGAATAAAGAACCTTAATGACGTCGTGCTTTACATAACTTACCAGCTCTAGACAAATGCTAGATACCACTGTAGGTTTACTCCCATCATCAAATTATTACCCCCCCCCCCTCCTTTTCCCCTTTCCTGTTTGTACAATATTTGGGTAATTATACTTCCCACCCCCCAAATGGATGCATGGGGCCATCAGTGGGATGACCAGTAACAAGGAATATTACAAATGCATATATTCCTGATCTCTCAGTAAAGAATAATATAAATATATTACTACAGTAACTTGATCCAAAGAGTCGGATCATGTCGTGTTGACAGGCGCGGATCATCAGATCACACGAGACGCGAAGCGTTGAGTTTGATCTGATGATCCGCACCTGTCAACGAGACTTGATCCAACTCTTTGGATCAAGTTACTGTAGTAATGATAAATTTATTATATACCCCCTTACCTATAAATGTGTTCCAAAATTATCAAAAAACACAGACATACCGTGAAATTATTTGTTGTGTACACGCAGTTTTCTTTATGATGCAGTTGATATTTTTCAAATTGCAAAATTGATACTTTGTGATGTCATCAGTTTCAGAAACGGAATCGGAAAACGACAGTGTGGTGATCCGAAAAGTCGGATCCGGAAAGTCGGATCACACTGTGAATTTTACAGTATCAAGACTCGGTTCATTGATGGGTATATAATAAAGAGTAACACCAGTAACAGCCTCTGTACAACATCCCTCTACTTACCGTACTCTTGGGCCATTGAATCACACTGTGGACTGACATCAGGGTACAGCTCAGGGACCTTCACAGATATAGGGGGGACACAGGGCAGGTTCTTGTCATCTGTCAACACATACAGACACTGAGCTTCCTCACACATAATATAGAAACATTATACACAGATATAGGGGGGACACAGGGCAGGTTCTTGTCATCTGTCAACACACACAGACACTTAACTCCTCACACATATTATAGAAACATTCAAAACAGAAATTTCCTAAAACTAAAATATCCAAACATATCGTGGATTACTGTAAACGTATTCTATTTTACGGTGAATTTTTCTTAATGATTTTGGCAGAGGACTACTTTCACTAAATCAAGTACACCGCCAACAGGGGCATGCATTATGACGGACAAAAGGGGGAGTGAACGTCTGCTAAATCAAGTCCGCATCAAATGTTGGAAAATCAAATTTCCGCTAAATATCATACGAATTAAATAAAATACTTTTACAGTATTTCAAAATACAGGTCCTATTATTGTAAAATATGTTTGAAATTTACCAATAACAATGCTACCAAGTTTAACTTTTCAAGTGTTGACTGTCATATTTTGATAAAACATGGATACCTATTTTACAAACAAGATGGATACCTTTTGATATTTTGATTAAACATGGATACCATAATCCCTCTAATTTTTCGACTCTCTAATTTTTTGACACTTTCCGAGTTTTGGGAAAATATCAGTTTTGAAAATATTTTAATTTTTCGACACTTGGGAAAAAATTCTGACGGAAAAAATCGTCAGTTGATACTCAATGTGGAAGGGGTTCGTGTTAATAATTTCTTACTGATTTAAAAGACCATGACGCTTAAATGATTATTTCTTATCTTTAATGCCCGTAATTCTCAATGTTGTTATCCCTTTTCTTTATTTCTTGTGTAGAATACAATTTGTACATAACTTGAAAGTGCGTGTTGCTAATCTGCAATCTATCCACCATTTTCTTTCATTTTCGCTTTGATAATTCGCTCCGTTTTCTATTCCACATTCGTATATGACATGACAATCTTCGTCATTTGTCGCAAGATCGTTGTTTTCTTACATGTTCACAACACTTATGCTTTTTACTGATGATAAGCACCAACGACAAGCAAAATCAAATCTATCGGAAAAAAAACCCAATAAACTTAGAGATACCACTTCGATCCAGAGATCTCCGAGAGTGTAACTCGAATTTTCTCTATCGCGAGGTTAATGGAGTGATTGGAGTGAGCGGAATATAACGACTGGATTATTCGGGGTACTCTGAGGGTAATGCTGGCCCGAACATCTTTGTGTGGTCCTGGAAAACTCGTACTTACCAACCCGTATTAATATCTTTCTTTCCGGTAAGGAAATCATGCCAAAAAATTTCAGATTCTAATTTTTCGACACTTCTGCAAAATCCTGAAAAAATGGGTATATTTCAGTGTCGAAAAATTAGAGGGATTACGGTACCTATTTTACAGACTAGATGGATATCTTTTGATATTTTGATTAAACATGGATACCTATTTTACAAACAAGATGGATATCTTTGGAGTGGGAGTGCTGAGTCGGGTCCAGATTGACACGGAATCGTCCGCCCAGGCGAGCTATCTCTCCCTGCAGGATGTGAGGGATCTCATCATCATCTTCCATCTCCTCTCTCTTCCTCTTCTTGGGTGGTGGACTTGGGGCCCTAAAAATTTGATATGCTTGTAAATGTTACTGTGATCATACACTGCGATTCTACTCAAATCTTTTCTGTTTTTGCCACTTTTAAAAAATTGTCAACCTTCCTGTTTTATCACTAATTTTTTTTTTTTTGTGATTTCCTGTTCCACTAACTTAGATGATATGATTTTCTGATACCATTTTTTGATATGTACAAAAATCTGCAACATCTAAATACCTAAGGAAACAAGATGTGTTTATGAAACACTATGCACACCTTCAAGTTGTTTACCAGGCCCTAGCTTTACAACTGTCATAGGAGTTACAGGACAAACCAAGCACTAACTTTACTTTATTTCCTCAAAACTGGCAAAGTATAACAAAATGTAACTGTCTCAAAAATTGAAGTAAATTCTTGCACATGCACATCTTTAATATCCATACAAACACCATAATGATAAGGAGGTCCTCTCTTGAAAATGTGGTAAGAGTAGTCACACAAATATGCACCATCCATAAAAACATCGCAAAACTCCTGCGAGAGGTCGAAATGGATCAAAATTGCAACATGATCAAGAGCGAAGATTGAATCCCCTACTTTCTGGGCCCATTCCAACAAGTCCACAATCCACATAAAACTTGACCCAAATATCTTGATTTGTGACCCAAATACCTGATTTGACCTAATTAAAATCCCAATCTTCAACCACCTCCCTGATTTGACTCCATCAGAATCGATGCTACACAAGCAGCTCTGCTTATCACTTTGTCTAATGGAAGTCACGAGACCGCAGCTTGAACAAACATAATCTGAACAACAATGCTTGTACATTGATTTCATGAACTCTATAGTATATTTCTATGTTATTTTGAAAAATCCTTCTCAATTCTTTGCACAAGTGGCAGCTTTGAAGGAGGACAAAGAATTTTCATCCCCCAAAAAGTTTCCATTATCGGAAAGGGAAATTTTTTCTCTTCAACAAAAAGAAAACTGTACTTAATGAATAGCTCTTCCCTCATGAGAATTATCAATATTACTGGTTCAAAGTGGACAAACTGTATTCTTTTCCACTTGATATTCTTTAATATAATAAACAGACAAAGAAAAGATATGACCTGTGTTAGATAGACATTGCTTTCAATATGACTCATTTATGTAGTGGAGCTGACCCACCCCATTTTTTAAAAAGTTTACAACAATGGCAATGATGACGACCACGATGCTAATAACGACAGACAACAGAAAAATTTTGATCAGAAAAACTCACTTGAGCCATCGGCTCAGGCAAGCTCATAAAAATCAAACTGAGTGACTCTATCTTACTTCTTAATCATATTCCCTTGAAAAAGGGGCGTAACACTACAACAAAACTGAAAACTTGGCACAAAGCATCTATCTATTTTTGTCAGACAAAAGGTGGGGAAACTTTGAAATGCTTCCTTAAGCCTCAGGTCTGTGTGAAAATAAAATACCTGATTGGTGCTCCAAAGAGAGCGGTCATGGCTGGCCCAAACGTCTGCTGCAAGGCGTGGTTAAACATCGGCGATTTCATGTTAGTGGCCACCGCGTCCAGAAGAGGCTGACACATGTGCATGGGCGTCGTGGTTATCGTGGGAGTAGCAGACGGCACAGATCCAATACTGCCCTGGTTACAAAAAAAACCATACAACTCATAAAACTCGCAACAATTAAATACATTAAGTCAGCAGTAATCAATGTTCGCTTACTGATTATTTTTTTCTTTTTTTCCCCCCCGATATAATGGCTAGAATTTGGAGAAAAGACCTGGCCTGGAGGTTATAAAACTTTTACCATACACATACTCAAACTCGTATTCTGTGCAGAAATATTTATATATGCGCTGCCATGTTTTTATTGACTACGACTCCGATGAAGCTCCAAAGCTTACTCAAAAAATCTTGAGCATGTACTTCATTTAAGTATGATATGATTTTTTCAAAGTTTTCTAACGATTCCGAGCACAGAGTTTGAATCTGAGTATGAAAACGTGCCCAAAAAAAGTTTTATAACCTCCAGGCCTCGTTCATTTAAGGAATGAATCTAATTTTTACCTAGGTTATACGATAAATCTAACTTGGTGCAGTTTACACTTTATAATCCGCGAAGGTATAATATCACAGTGTTGTGGCCTTATGCCTAAAATATCACAGTGTTGTGGCCTTATGCCTTAATATCACAGTGTTGTGGCCTTATGCCTATAATATCACAGTGTTGTGGCCTTATGCCTATAATTATATCACAGTGTTGTGGCCTTATGCCATAATATCACAGTGTTGTGGCCTTAGGCCTAAAATATCACAGTGTTGTGGCCTTATGCCTATAATATCACAGTGTTGTGGCCTTATGCCTATAATATCACAGTGTTGTGGCCTTATGCTATATATCACATGGTTGTGGCCTTATGCCTCCTGGTGTGGAGAGAACCAAGTACTGAACGCAATAAGATCACTAATGAAATCAGCATAATTCCACCATTTTCTTTGAAATTACTAAAAATTGCTTCTTTCAACAGTTTTATGTTTTCAGAAGGTATGAGGCCCTCATAGAAAGATTAATAGTCTAAAATTGCATGGATTTCCGTGACAGTCTAGAATTGCATGAATTGGTGTTTCCATGACAGTCTAGAATTCCACACATGTGACTTGGGTACATACCAGTGTAAATGACATCAGAAAGTTTTTGTAATAAATATGGCCGACTATGGTTTATCCCACAAAGGCAGGCTTATTCTTTAAAATACTACTGAGACTTTAATCTGAAGAAATCCACAAGATTATGATCATTTACGGAAGACGTTTTGTATGGACCACAGTCTGTGGTTTTCCTGGATATCTGATGAGAAATCACATGCGAGCCTATGATAGGCTTACTGGGTAAATTTCGACACTTTATCATATACCAATTCAAAAGTCTTGATAATGTAAAATTCACAGTGTGATCTGACTTTCCGGATCACCACACTGTGGTTTTCTAGATCTGTGTCACCACTCTCTGAAACTGATGATGTCACAATGCATCAATACCATGTTTTTTTTGTGAAAAACATCGACCATGTCAGAAAGAACACTAAGTACACAAAAAAAAATTTCACTGTATGTTTATGTTTTTGATATATCTGGATTATGTTTACCTTATAAATGTGGATTTAAATAGATGGAAGGGGATACATAATAAAAGTAACTTGATCCGATGAATTGGACATCTCATTGACAGACGCGGATCATCAGGTCAAACGCTTCGTGTATATCCGCGCCTGTAAACTCGACATAATCCCACTCTTCGGGTCAAGTGACTGTTGTAATAATATATAGGTATGTAATGGAGTACAAACAAGTCTGAACCTGGATCATTATCAATGTTTATATCATACTCACAGTTTTTGATGAAGACATTTCTAAGCTGTCTAAAACTTGTTCACATTTGAGTAAAGTTGCCATGGGTAACCTAAAATGAATTTTAAATCTTGAATTACAGACTGAGCAGTTTTAAGTTACAAAAATACAAGGAAAGGGAACTTGCGGACATGTCCTACATTCAAACAGTTCAGCTGTCTACTTTATTAGGTTTGTTACTGACTGTCTACCGAAATATGTCGGGTTGTTCAATTCCATAGAAGGTGAGGCAAAGCCGAGCCTTCCATGAAATTGAACAACCCGACATATTTCAGTAGACAGTCAGTAACAAACCTAAAAAGTGTTTCGTTTTGTCAAGGACCAAATATTGACGGCATAGTATGGTGAAAATTTAGTTTCAGTACTGAAAAAGATGTAACGGCCGCAATGTTGCCGTCTATATTTTGCTACTCGCAGTCTAAAGAAATTTAGACAGCATTCACGTGACGAATTTCAACCAATGACAAAGCAACATTCTAGTCCGAGAAAAAACAAAAAGTGTTATATGTAGCATTCTCAATTTTCATATTTACCTTCTGGAGGGGTCTGTCAATATCTTTAAAAGATTCTCCATTTTGCTGATGTCTTTCTTGCTTTCTGAATCATAATACAGTTTGCTATAATGTCAATACAGTCTAATTCTTTTTATGTGACAATTACAACTAGAAATACTGTGAGGTAAAACTCACAAAGGATACCCCCGCCACCCACATATCTTTACACTCACTTGAGTCACTGAAACTTGAACAAAGATATAGCCCGGCACAAATCCATGTTAAAAACCTACTAGTTTGACCTTGAGATCAAGGTCAAGGTTATACAGTTGTCATGAATGTAAGTGATACACCCGCATGCGGGTGTATCCATGGTGATACACTAATATGCCAAATATAATCCACATTATAAAAAATTATACTTTGACCTTGAGGTCAAAAGTCAGGTCATATGGTCAAAGGTCACATACAGGTCATGAATGTATGCTATAGATCCTCTCGTATTGATACACCCATATGCTAGATATGGTATGCATACGTCAATGAACAAAGAAGTTACGGCCTAGACTCGAATTAACACACGCAGACGGACAGACAGACAGACAAACAGAGTACATGACACATCGTCGCATGATGATGCATCCATGTGCCAAATACAGGATGCCTATCGCAAGAACAAAGAAGTTATGGCCCGGACACGAATTCATGTTAAAAAACTTGATATTTTTGATCTTGAGGTCAAAGGTCAAGGTCATACAGAGGTCATCAATATACGCGACACATCGTCTTATAGTGATACACCCATATGCCAAATATGGTATGCCTACCTCAAAGAACAAAGAAGTTATGGCCCGGACACGATCTGCACAGACAGACGGACAGACGGACGGACGGACAGAGTGATTCCTATATACCCCCCAAACTTGTTTGCGGGGGGTATAATAAAATAAACTGCACATCACAGTAAAATTCATTCCTATATCTAATGACAGTGAAACGCAAACTTCCAATGTGTGTATACATGAACAAATCCTGCAATATGTATCTGTACCTTCATCTTTGCCTGTGGTTAAGCGGTTGATCATTCTTTTGAGAGGTTCGATATACTTCTGTAACTGTCTCAGTTTATCAAGGTACGCTTGTTCCTCGTGCGACCTCGGGGTGTTTGGTCCGGGGGAATTTGGACCACCTGTAGAGAAAAAACGTACAAGAAACCATGGCTATGATGGTAGGACACCATAACAACTACAATGCTGTTTTCCACATTACAAACACTATGATTTCTATACTGAAAGTTTAAACATTTGCTATGTATAACTGAATTTTCTTCTGAAGGTCTCAACTTTATGCTATAAAACAGATAATGAAATTTGCCCCCCCCCCCACCCCACCCAAATAAAATTATTTACAAAAAAGTAAATTCCGCAATTGTTATTTACATATATTTTAGTAGTGATTATGCAGAATCTGCATGGCCTGATATGGATGACATCACAATCACCCATATCTGCTCGCTGTGCAAAAAATGCATATCAAATCTGCAAGCCATGCAAAAATGCATATCTAAGACGTCATAATGGAAATTTACATCACGGAAGACAGGCCTGTAGAGTTGTGACATAGAAAATGCCTTGCTTTACCACAGCTTACTTTAAGCTTGACAGTATATGATAAATAGAATATCACATGCTAAAATACATATCGCATGGCAGATCATCCCTCGGGCCCCATATCAACCCTCGGGCTTTCTGCCCTTGGGCTGATATGCCATGTGATATGGATTTTAGCATGTAATATTCTCTATATCTCCTTACCTGGTGTGTGGAGGACCCGGGGGGAGGGGACCCGGGGATTGTTGACCATTCCCTGCGGGGAGGGGGACATCATCATGCTGCCGATGGACTGGGGAGGTTTGGGAGAATGAACTGCCTGTTGTCTGTGTATAAAAACCCAAGCTGTATTAGATTCATCATATCGTAACATCTTGCTTTCTTTACACATAAGGAAGATAACGGTGACTTCCTTGCTGAACCACATTAAAGATTCAATCACTGAACACTTAACATTTAACTCTCAAGTCTTTCCTTTATAACGGTAAATAAAATGCACAGATATGAACACAGAGATCAAATGCCATACTTACGAACTTAGAACAGATCCCGGCTGCACCTTGATAAATAAAAGCATGGCTATAAATGGGAACAGATGTACAAGGCAATAACTCTACTGTAGATATTTGTGACAGTTGGAAAAATTGAAATACTAAGCATCTTGCTTACCTGCTGTCCGTAAGGTAGCTGTGAGGCTTGACTGATCCCTCCCATGGATGTTGCTTGCGCTCTCTGTTGCTGCATTCCATGTTGCATTCCCATGGAGGCCATCTGCATTCCTGGTTGCTGCATTTGTCCTTGTTGCATACCAGGTTGCTGCATTTGTCCTTGTTGCATCCCTGGTTGCTGCATCCCTCCTTGTTGCATTCCAGGTTGCTGCATCCCAGGTTGCTGCATCCCGCCTTGCTGGATTCCTGGTTGCTGCATCCCTCCACCTGGTATCGCTTGCTGATAAGTCATGCCTACCTGCTGAAATAATTTTCAAAAACCTAAGATTATCGAACCAATACTGAGAAAAACAAAACTAAAATAAACAAAGCTCTACAAAATACAAAGAAATAAAATTGTGTAGTGTCAAGCATTAAAATAAATATGAACAGGTTTTGTTAATTACAATAATATTCATTAATATTAATCAACTTCCCTTGCAATTCCCAATACACCATATGGGAAGATAATTGCGGAGGATATTTACTCGTGTTTAGTTTTTCTATGAATGTGTTCGTTATATTTGCCTTTTCATAAGCGAGACTTAAATGCATTGTTTCCTTGTTTTGACTAATTTCTATGAATGTGAGAAGAGAGACTGAGTTGTTTGTTTTCAGTAATTTCTATGAACGTGCGAAGAGACTGAGTTAGCAGGAAGAGGCTGAGCCATTGAACTGGACATGTTGAGCAGACGTCAGTGACTGAGTTGTTTGTTTTTAGTAATTTCTATGAACGTGAGAAGAGACTAACTGAGTTAGCAGGAAGAGGCTAGCCATTGACTGGACATGTTGAGCAGACGTCACCAGAAAGGCGTCCTGTCTCTGTAGGAAAGAAAAACAGCTTCATTATTTCATCTACCGATATATACTCGCCTATAAGTAAGATTTTTGGGAGTAAAATTTTGGTCCAAAAGTCTATGTCCGACTTATAGGCGAGTCCTAGGGAAAATAGTATTTTTCTAGTCGGCAAAATGTACCAATTTTTGAAACAACGCCGATGATTATCATAATCATTAGTCGACATAGAAATATAAAAAATATTATTGAACACAGGTAAATAATAAGAGAATTGGCATGATACTGATTGTGGGAGAAAGGATAAATAAATACTGGCATCATTTCTCAAAATATTTTTGAAACGGGCAAAATTAGTGTATTTTTGATTTGAAATTGTCAACCGATTCTCGCAAAAAGTTGTACCGACTTATAAGCGGGTCAATGGCAAAATCCTTCAAAATGGTCTAAAAAAACACGACTGACTTATAGGCGAGTATATATGGTATTCTCTCTTTCATCTTCAAGCCATGGTTGCCCAGCATTACCTAACAACCACTCACATCCTTCACACACATATATTCAATGAGATCAAGAGACCCATAGGCCACAACACTCACCTGAGTGAAATTTTTCTTACAGAGATATGACTTGAGCTGTGATCCCTAACACAAAAACCTGTCATGGGTCACTACACACACACACGTACCTCACAATATTTAAACAGTTGGATCTTGAACACTGATATCTTGAATACCATGGCTATGTTGAAGTAAATCGGAAGTCCCAGCCACTTATTTTCTAGGTATTTTTACCCTCGATATCTCGAATCCACAGATATTTTTCCTTGGTCCCATAGAGTTTAAGATAATGAAGTTTGACTGTATATGATCTTGAAAATCTGTAATTTTGTTGTAAATGGAATGACTTTGAAAGATATCTACAGGGATTTGGGGAAATTTTAACCAAAAAAATTGCATTGATATGGCATAGTGTAAAATATTTTTGAAATATTTTGGCAACTATGCATTTATTTTTAGGTGCTAAACTTGTTCATAACATCACAAACTGACACCATATTGTATAATGTCACACATACATACAAGACACCAAGTTGTACAATACCATGGAGACTAAATGACACCA
>CAJDSM010000422.1:201-12535 GCA_903981925.1 Ostrea lurida
TTTGCTTGTTAGTAAATCCTAGACCACCGATTTGCACTGCCCCTATCCTTTCTAAAAATTTCTAGATACGCTACTGCAGAGGGTTGGTTAGTCAAGCCTTTCTACCACATATTATATATCATCATAAATAAGCGCTGTGTAAATTATGATAGTTATTCTATTATATATTATAGCTGGAAACATTTTTTTCTCTCCACTAAATTATAATTTATGGCCAGAAAAATCATATTTCATATTTTGAAGTGGATATGTTGTGTAATTATTGACCATTCAGCCTCTTGAATCAAATTTCGGACTCGTGAAACTTCGGACTGGCGGACTTTCGGACTCGTGAACTTCGGACTGTGTGGGCTTTCGGACTAGTGAACCTTCCGACTCGTGGGCGGACACCACATCAGCAACGTGAACAAACGGTGTTAGACACTAATCTGATCAGCTGATATCAATAGGATCGAAATTACCATCTCATTAAACATCGAACACTAATTAAAAAAAGATAGTGAACACGGTGAAAGCCGAAACACATATGTCATCATTTAAGAAAGAGTTACAGCAATAAAAGAATAATTTACTTTGTATGACTACATTGATTTTGAATTTTATGATTATAGCAATTTCATTGATTTTTAACTCTAACTTGATCCCCGAATCAACAAGCTTTACACTGCTGCGCAGACTTACGAACTTTACGTGGTCCGATCTTTAAATTACTAGAAAGTTGACATTGCGGTTTAACTCTTAAAGGATCAATTTTCTTTATTATCCAGTCTGTCAAAGACAACATAGTCACAGGGGCACTGTTAAGTGAAACGTTTACCGAAATACCAGGACTACATTCAAACATACTTAACTGAATGGTGACCGAAAATATCCTCAACCAAAACATATTTCTTGTCTCCCGGAAATAGAGAGTTTCTCAAACACCGCATCCTAACGAAGTGAGTATGTTTCTATAAACGTGATTTTCGAGTGCCGTATCGAGAAGCCAATAAAATTGTAATGTGTAAAGTATTACGAAAACATTTGTCATTGACAAATTATTGTTTTGAAAAACAGAAAGCCAATAAAATGGAAATAAAAAACCATTAATTACGTTTCATTGCAAACTGCACGAATAAATATCTAGAGGCAGATCCTGTTTACAAAATAAGTTAGTCGATACAAAGTATGAAATAATCCCAACTTAGCTGAGAGATCAAAGAGGATTCTAACGTTGAAAGGTTCCTTTTTGAAACTGTCAATTAAAACGCAACAATTTTGATATCCAGGTTCCGCTAAAGAATAATCTAATCATCTCCTTTTCATAAACAACATTCATAATGTCGTTAGTGTTCTATAGATCTATATAACTTGTATAAAGATATATATGGAAGTACTTTTTCGATCCTGATAAATGAAATTTAGAAAGTGTTATAAATACACAGTGTCAAATTGCACCGGTGGAGACGGCGAATATTGTACTGGGTAACTCGCCTTAATTGGGTAGTAACACGTCTTGTTATGTCTGTGTAGCAATTATCATTGTAATCGAACAATGAAAAGGGGGTAAAATTTAAATTTTGTGTCTAAAATGACACAACTTTAAAGTCATTTTATAGATCTTGTACCTCTCCGTGGAAGAAGTGACAAAGTACATGCAAGATTTTCTACTTTAAATGGTAAAAATAACATCATGTTCACCATTCGAGGACGATTGGTGCTTTAAATAATGTTGTTACATGTCATATTTGTTTTTTCTCTCTTTCTACAAAGCTTATAAACGAGAACTAAGTCAATATGCAATGATGACGTTCGAAATTAACCCGGAAATGAAAAACAGACGAGATTCACGTGTGTCTACTGTTTCGATGGACCGGAAGTACAGCATCATCTCCACTGCAAGTCTGTGAGTATTACCATTGTCTATTTGTGTGTGGGTACGTAAATTCAAACCCGTTTGTATATGGGAATCTGTTTTAAGCCCTTCCCTCGTGTACCCAAAGTAGTTCCCTTAATGAAAAGGCGAAGATAACGAACAGTGATCACACTCTTGAGTCCCAAATAGATACAATCCAAGAGTTGGGCAAACACAGACTCCTGGATATACCAGAGGTGGGATCAGGTGCCTATGAGGAGTTAGCATCCCCTGTCGACCGGTGACACCCGCCGTGAACTCATTATCTTGATCAGGTGAAACGGAGTAATCCGTAGTCAAGACCGGCTAACAGTTGCTATGAAAATACGCCAGACAGCATTTGACCCAATGACAGGTTGTATTGTCAAACTAAATAAAAACAAATAAAAGCTGTAAGTTTGAAAGATAATTTAACCCCCCCCCCCCTTGCCCCCTTTTTTGATACTTATTTTTTTGTTCTTCATAGTGCAGTAGTTTGGGTTTCAGTGTATTGCATGAATTATTACCAAATTGATAGCGGGATAATTTGAATTAGCTTTTCATGAGATTTATGTTCTATTGAATTAGGAGTATTTTATATCCATCCATAGTACTATATTGAGCATTTTGTCCTCATAATTAAAATCGTGTAGTTTTATCAATACAATGTCAAATATTCTATCCCGTCAGCACGTGGTTGATTATATTGAGAAGTTTCATGATAAATTTAAGCCTGATCAACAAATTGAATCAACGCTTAAAATCTGCTCTCCTTTTGATTGATGTTAAGATCACTTGTGGGTTCTTTATTTCCAAAAATATAGTCAAGTGTATGGCCTACAACCTTATGTAAGGAGTTACAATATATGTCGGGGACGCCATCGATTCAGTGTGTGACTATTGCAGGTGCATTTGGTTTTCGCTAAGAGACAGCTTCTATGATTTGCAGAAGAAACGTTTTCGTGATCTAACCAACCCTCTGTTTTGATTTGAACCTTTCCCCGTCATGATTTATGCTTCAACTTGAGCAATTAAGCCTTGAACAAGGATGAAACATTTATTGACGTGGAAGAAATTTTAATTCCAATTTATCACTTCATTCTTTCATTGAAATCGGTTCTCTTTGTGCGGATTTTTAAAACTTTGTAAATAGGTTGTAGTAGCGGGTTAGAGATAAATATGTCAAATAAAGGATTTTTGGTGAAACCGAATGGATTGGACATAAACTTCACTTTTTTCTGTTTGTCGTTTTATGACAGTATGAAGTTGCATTGCACACCAAGGTTATAAATAACCATGCTTCACTGACTTTACTCCATTGTTTCTGTAACTTGTGTACATATGTATTAGTAACCAATCAAGTGGGGGAATTTCAATATTGGATTGCAAACATATGTATACTGTTTGATGGTTCTATTCAAATAAAAACTGCATGTGAAAACATGCGTCTCCCACCCGGAAATTTCTATATATTTGTTTAATAAATTAACCAAACGAAGGTCCTCGAGAATGCATTGCTGTAGATTTATTTGAAATTCTTTGATTTTGAATCACTTTATCATGGGGTGAAGCCCTACTTTAGACCCTTATAACGGTTTTATTTCTGTATGGTAAATATTAATTTATTAGAAGGTGTTAGCGACGGACGTTTACAAGATGGAAAGTGAAAACTGGGGTTCCTAATTAAACAATCACATACTTCTGTAGTTCAGCCTCCGGTCACTAGACCTTTTAATTCTTAGTAAGTATTTTTCAATGATTTGCATTACTTTAACATGGAAGTGAGAGAAATTATCAATTTAAATTGGAGACGTTCGTGAACCCTCTTTTCCATATGGTCAAACTTAAACTGAGCATATTTTCATTTTTTTTTCCAGAGATAGAAAATTATGAAATTAATAAGATTCAAGAAAAAAGGACCCCCCCCCCAAAAAAAACCCCCAAAACAAACAAAAACAAAACAACAGCAAAAAATGATAATAATAATAATAATCAACAAAAAAAGACAACCCCCCCCAAAAAAAAAAACAACAAACAACAACAAATAAAACAAAAACAAAGCAACAACAAAAAGCACCCCCCCCCCAAAAAAAAACCCCCCAAAAAACCACCCAACAACATATGAGTTTATAATATAAGCATTCTGTCTATGGTCTATACAATGTAAGCATTCTGTCTATATAATTTAAGCATTCTGTCTATGATCTATATAATGAAAGCAGTCTGTCTATGAGGCTATATAATGTAAGCAGTCTGTCTATGGTCTATATCATGGACAATCCCTGTGTCTTTGTTTTATCGACGCCAATACTGTAAACTTTAATTCTATATATTTATTCATCTTTTGTATTGTGTTTACACCACACGAGTCAAGTTACTGGAATATTTCTCAACAAAATATCTGACACTTCCATATTGCGTATCATGGTATGAGTTCAGTTTACGATCTGCACTTTTTGCGTATTTGATTATATCTAGGTATTATCTCTATGCTACGTCTCCTTGTGAGTAACGATAGTGATGATGTCCTTGTGTTTATCAAAATAAAAGATTAACTGAAGTGTTCCCACAGATTAAAGTGACACGGCAATTTTCGGTACGAGAAATGTTTGAATAATATTCTCCAGAAAAGCCCAAGTCGGTAATGTCTGAAAATAAAAATTCAGAAATCAGTCTGTTGAATTTTTATTTGAAATACACAATTCATTTTACACCCTCATTCCAAATGATAATGAATAGTGCACTTTAAGCATTGCTGTCTCGATATATAACCGTATAACCCGCCTTAAATACCTAGCTTGTAATTCTTCTACAAGTTGTTATGTGTCTTTCTTGGGTTATTTCATGGTATAGCAAAGAATACATAAATATTGATTACAATTACTGTGTATTGATTATATTTAACATTTTATCATGACAAAAGCAATTTGGGACCGAAGTGGTTGTAATTACGTAGCCTCGTTGACAAATCATCTTGACTGGAGTTTGGTTACCTGTAGAATCGCGCAAGCACGCGGTAAAAGGGCAATTTATTAATGAAGTAAAAGGTCTGATGTAATTTGTAACGTAAGAAAGAAATACGAGGATTTGATTCTTGTGTAGAAACGATGTTTCGAAAGAGACTATAAAACATCTCTCCAATACTTCAGACTGTTGTATTGTCGATAGGCAACATTAGACCATGATAAAGGTTTAAAATCGTACTTATTGTTTTACGTTGAATTAAAATCCGTGGGGGTATTTAATCGGGTGTATTTCTCTTCCTCCAATGAACCGCGCGGAGATAATACAAAGTACTAGTAGATCCTCAGACAATGCCGCATCACAGCTAGGCAAAAGGCGCTCATTGGATAACACCAACTTTGGGGGAGAGTTTCGATAAAAAAAAAAAACAAACAAAAAAACAACCAACACCACCCATCTACTTAACGGATGAATATTGAAGGGTGCATATTATACACACCGATTTCTCAACAATGGAGTTTCCGTCATGAGAATGGGGCATTTTAATGGTAACGACTGCCTCACATGCTGTTACTAAGGATTCGCAGAGGGTGTGGAATATTTCTACAGTGAACTTCATTCAGGAACAGTGGAAATTGCCGGGGAGAAAACACAACGTTCTTTACAAATTAACTTTTTTTTCTAGGAGATTCAATTTTCGTAATTGCGCGATCTTGTATGGTCAGAATTACGAAAACAATGTCTACTTTTTCCCCATCGTGACAGCGGACCGCCTGCTGTGCCGTTAATTATTAATCGTTCATCCTACCCGCTCAGGCCGAAGATGGAGTGACTGTTATACGGTGGTCCTTAGGGAGTAGTAGAAATTTTATGGGAATATGGAATACAGCAATGCTGGAAGTGTTAATTCTAGTCGGAATGCGACTCCAAAGGAACAGATGTCTAATAAATCAGGTCCAATCAGGGAGGGTTAAGGTTTGTTCATAGTGACAGCGCCATCAGCAATGGAGGCGATAAACAGGAAGAACGGAAAGAAAAATTCACGGGAAGGTCCACCCTTCCTAATTCATTTGGGTAAGTGGAAAATGTGGAGGTACCTTTCACTTCCTTGATATTAGATGGTGCATGGAGTTCCAGTCTTTACTTTAATTCAAGAATCTGAATATGGAATCTTAAATAAGAACCTGTATGAATGCGAAAGATTCGGATCCATACAGAGAAATGATAAAACTATATAGTTGAGTAGAAACTGAATCAAACGTCATAAGTAATATAGTATTTGACAGTAAACAAGCTGCACCATTGATGGTTTGAACTAAATACGGATAATCCTTTTGGTTACACAATTTGACGTAATTCGTCTTGCATATAATCGTCTTTAATGCTGGTTGTGTAACATTTTGTCAATCAATTTGAGGAATATACCATTTTAAGAGAGTTCTCAATATTTTTTCACGTTACTCTATACACGCGATTATAGAAAACTTTGTTCTTCTAATCAATTTACTAAAAAATGAGAAATGGACAAACAGGTTCATTGAAAACCAGCAGGTCCACGACCTTTTGTCAAATTTTTAAATTATTCCAAGATAAAAGGAAAACTTAAGATGGGTCATAGGCAGTTATCAATCACGGTAAGCTGCAAGGGATTAGGGCTGCAGCTATCGTATTCTGTAACGGGTCCCTAATCAGCTGATGTCGAGGATACTGTGTATTCGTCTATACAGAGCTTAGGTCAGATAATGCTCCCAATGCAGTATCCGTTGTATGTACATTTACCATGACGTCAAACAAATTATGTATATGAAACACAGGTTTGATAAACTGCTAATTGTTAACTAGTAATGCATCGGGGTATTTTAATAAAAGAATAAATGTGTCTATGATCGGACAGAGATTGCGCTATGAACGAGAATGTTTCCCGGCTCGATGACGGATTTCCTCTTGTCCTTTTGGAGGCGAATTAGCTGTATTATTGTATCAGATAGCGCGTAAAACCAGTCAAAGCGCACTTCCGTGTTTTGTGGAGAACTTGACCAATATTGGGAAATCTTACGGGATCTTAATCAATATTGACACTTCTACCCGAGATGATAAGAACAGCATAAATGATTAATAATTCAGCCTTGTGGAAGCCTGTTGCTGACGACGCCGAGGATCAGTCTTCTCTGATCACTCCAGTTTTAAATCTTTGATAAATTATGAAACCCGGATTCGTTTGATCGCGCTTTTTGAAGACAATAAAAAAAGTACCCCAAAAAAAAAAAAAAAAAAAAAAAAAAAAAATCAAAAAAAATCAAACAACCAAAAAAAACCGACCCCCCCCCCCCAAACAACAACAACAACAACCCCAACAAACAAACAAAAAGAAAGAAAGAAAAAAAAAACCAACAACAAGAAAAACAATGTGTCTTTTAATGTTTAATGGTAAAAAGCGATGCATTCAGACATCTTCTCGTTTTTCGAATTTTAAATTTTAAAAAACCCAACAACTTTATCCTTTAATTATTATGGAAGCAAAACTTACACATTATTTAATGCCACCAAAGAAAGTACACGATTACACGATTGCCATGGAAAATGATGTTGTGTGAACACAGTCGGTCGTGAAGACGTTTTGGATTTGACCAATACATTCTAAAGACGACCGTTCGTCACGCTGAAATGCAAACAGATTACAGATTATTAAAGAACGATTTGACAGTTTACTTCTCTTCAACAAATATTTGTAGGTATTCTAGGGCTTAAAACAGAAATCTTGAAAGGTTGTAGGAGTGCCCGCTTTAATGCTTAGCCGCGGTGCACATGTCGTGTTTGTGAGATCATTTATATTTTGTCATTGTGTTACAACCTTTTTCTTCATCACATGTGATTGTGTCCCGGGGATTGTGTATGAGGCTTATACATGTATAGGAGACAAATATCTTTTTCAAAATAATAAATTATTCTACGCACTCTGCCAATTTCAACTAAACTTTATATTTTTTTAATAGCAGATTCGCCAGAAAGATATCACCAACGTTACCATATATTCTATACAAAATTCCTCATGCAGGTGAAAGTGCTGACACGTGGTATCGTAATTTTAAGGAAATATATGGAGTATACCGGGGGGAGTATACGGATTAAGAACCTCATAATTGTAAACAATATAAATTGTAAAGAAATTAATATTGGTCATTGACTTTGGTATTTTCTGATATTTTCTATATACTTTCATTAGTTAATCAACATATCAATCCTTTATCTGTACTGGATCTTCTCCATCCTGTGACTGCAAAGGAAACNCGGCAAAATAGTTAATCAACATATTAATCCTTTATCTTTACCGAATCTTCTCCATCCTGTGACTGCAAAGGAAACTTGTCTATATTAGAGACTCTTTTTATCTTTGAAAGAAAGCATTGTTACAGCTATAATCCTATATATAGCACAGTCTATATTTTATGTTCCATGGCTAACAACACTTGTATACATTATCTGCTTAATATTGCCAATAAAGAATTACCCTGAATATTGAATAAATTAATTCGTCAGTGAAATGTCTGTAGTAAAGCACTCTAAATTGTTTCAATTTCGTAACATAAACACCAGCATTTTTTCTCTGGACGGCAACAGCATCTAAGATGTCCCATTCTTTTTCTTTTGAATGAAACTCATTTTAAGAGGGGGTGGGGTGTTATTTGAACAGTTTTCGGACGCAGTTTGCACCGGGAGTTTACATTAAATGTTTAGGTCTGAAGAGAAGGTTAAAAAGTGCCCATATAATCCAAGATTAGCAATTTAATCCTATAGCTAAGGAAATATTTTGCCAGTATGGTGAATGTGAATTTGCTGTCGTTTAAAATCTATTGATTTACATCAGGAACGAACAAATGTTCTCTCCATCATACAATCTGTGTCAAGTATTGTTTTACGTCGCCATCAGTGAGTATGAATACCGTGCTTGCTGTTCCGTCATGTAAAATCAACTGACTATGGAGAAGTCCAAAACGAAGAACGGTATTCCGGAAAGTGGAGCTTTACACTTGCAGTCACCAAGGGGCGTTCCAAAATCCCCAACGAAACGAAACACAAAAAACAACCCGGAAACTTCATCAGAACGCGATCCTATTGAAAAATTGGCGCCTAACTCTAGAAAGGGCTCGGTAAATTCACTTTATGTTATTGATGAAACCAAAGTTGGAACAGGAGAGGATGATGATGGAACGGCTACTCGTCTGTCCCTGCGTAGTGTCGAACTCAGATCCGTACCCGGAAGTCCTGCGGGTGGTGCTGATAGCCGAGCAGACTCCTCACAGTCGATAGTAACCCCTCGTACTGATTCCAGGGTAACAAGAGCGGGATCCGAAACTTGCAGGACTGACTCCATAACACCACGTGATGGTCGACAGGGAAAACTGAAGATCAAACAAGTGAATTGTGCTTGGTAAGCCTGATCAAACTCCATGTACAATAATGCCCGGGACACAGTGAGAGGCTGGGTTCTATTGCACTACTAATGTCAATACGGAACTCATTTTTGCACTTTTATTCATGCATTATCGAGGCTCTCGCGGTGTGAGAATACTACTTCACATCTACTCAAGTAACCTGCAGTCAATGTCAGAATGTCTTTCTATAGCTATACTTAGTTATAAATCTGACTTTAAAACTTCAAAACAAATAAAAATGTGTATAAATTCATCCTAACACTGGCAGTAATGTTAGCGAATGCTATCGCTAAACCCAATAATGTGTTCTTATGTGAAATAGAAATCATTTAAAATATGAGATAACAGCCTATTCATTCTCCAAAATCAGTCAACATTAATCTTATTCACATGTAACACTTTCTGATTTGGTCCAAACAACGAAAGCATTCCAAGTTAAGATTGGGTTAATTGAAGGTTTGACTGTTGTGGTGGTGCTTTTTAAGCATTATAGTCTATATTTTGGGACTACGAAACACAATGACGTAATGTGGGATTTGACATTTGTTGAGCCCGAAGATTCACCTCGAGAGTGCTCGTACTCGGTTCTGTCTGATTATGAAGATGAAAGGTAGGTAACTTGATGCTCTAAACTCGAGCAGCTTGGAGTTTTGGTCGTTTAGAATGTATTAAGAATATTTAATCCCTCATAATGGAAATGTTTTCTTTGACCTCTTTTAAGAATGTGAAACTGATGTAATAAAGTGAATTTATGATAGCAAAACGAGTACATGGCTTTGCTAGCCTGTGAAATTTACTTAGTTTCTTGAAGTAATTTTGTCATTCAACAGTGTTAGCATTCTTATATCCGCTCATACTTCCTCGTCATGCATCTTTAAGAGTGATTAAGTTTCATCGTGGGGGTATTGCTCCCCTCCCGAGCATGAATAAATTGTCATCTATGGAAGTATTTAACTAAGATAAACGGGGCTCATGGAAGATTTTAGGCGGAATCCTGTTGTGAAATGACACTTTAAAACACAGTTACCAGATGTTTAAAGCTTTTCACACGTTTTTTCAAAATAGTTAACGGTGGTAACTGGCAGTCTTTCTTCTTGAATCTAAGCATCATTGAGATATACTCCTATTTTAGAGGGATTGACATGTATTGATCATACGTTTTTAGAGTAGGCCTACACGTAAATATTGACCAGGTGTGCTTTTGCTACAGGTCTGCTGGCTAGNAAAATTGAATCTAAGCATCATTGGGATATACTCCTATTTTAGAGGGATTGACATGCATCGATCATACATTTTTAGAGTAGGCCTACACGTAAATATTGGTGTGCTTTTGCTACAGGTCTGCTGGCTAGATGTGTTAATGTTTTACTATGAAATTGAATGTGGATTTGCAAGATAAAAATAAGTGACAAAGAGTTCTAAAAACAGCGTTGTCCCTTTTGAGAATATTTTTTACCACCCCGAGGCCTCTAGTTGACCTGTTGAGCAGAATATTCCCAAAAGGAAAATCTATAAAAGCACAGGAACCGGTAATTTGGTCTGTAATAATGATATTAAGGGTCTATACTATACCAATAGTATTCCCCTCAATCCCAGCCAACAACTGTGTTATATCTATTCATTTTCGGCGATTACTGTTGTCATTTGTATGCCTGCATGGCTATCAAAGCATATATAAGGAAGATGGGGTTTTTAATCTAAATGAGTTGATGTATTTGCATACCATTACTGTTGAACATGGCGGCAACAGTAATAAAGCAATTTAATCAATATGAACCCTTAGGGGACAATATATTGTTTTACAAAAGTTCAATCCAGGGAGGGAGAGATATGAGCTCATGTAATTTCTACATAGTATTCCCCTCAATCCCAGCCAACAACTGTGTTATAAGATGAAAAACTAAAAGTTGTAGCGAGTTTTAATGGTAGTATCCTTAACTGCTATGGACATGAGTTGTCTTGTATTTGGTGTTTTGGTATGTTATAAGTAGGATTCTAACTGCCTTGACTGCTACATATGGACTGTGTCATGAGTTGTCTTGTATTTGGTGTTTTGGTATGTTAGTATTCTAGCTGCTCCCTGTGTCCAGTAAACTCTGTTTCTGTGGTTGTTGGAAGCTGTCTGCAAACAGAAATTCTTTAGAAGTTGTAGGCCGGAAGTGTAGGGTGATGAAAGCAGTCTAAAAATACTGATAGTTTTTGTGCAAAGAAACAATTGCATATGTTGATTGTTCAGCGATGATAATGAGAATATTGATAAATTACTGAATATAGGTGCAGCAATTGTTAAAATATTTCATGATAGGGTTTGAGGCATCTCAACACAAATATGCATTTTTAGGCTCTCAAAATCAACATGTTCAATTCACAGAGTCGGAGCATCAATATTTTTTATGCTATTATTAAACATTTTACTTCATATCTCGTACTGTTGGTGACTGCTTTGTATGTGAAATAGTCACATTTCCATGCCAGAATCGGCTGCAGTATCACTAAGAACTGTTATGGATATAAAAGTTATCAAGCACCAGTAAGTTTATCTATTTCATCATGCTTGAAATTTCAATTCACGTACTCTGTATCAATTTTTAATTTTAGTCATTAGCCTCAGCCAGGCTATCATTTTTTTACCGCCCGCTAGTGAAATGAGGGGGTTGGTGGGTTAAAGTAATCCTGTTTGTTTGTCTGTTTGTTTATCCGTTTGTTTGTCCATCCCCGCCTCCCATCCGCTACTCCTCTATAAGCCACTCAACAGATTTCTATGAAACTTTCAGATTACTTGATGCTTTTGTGCACCTCCTAGTTTAAATTTTGATCTGAATGATTTTATACCTACAGGGGAGCTTTGCTCTCAGGAGAGCTATTAGAATCTTAGTAAGGGGTCCAAATAGCATTTACTGGACAAGGAAAAAATAACTGTGTAACACTTAATTGTAAATATTTGCTTAGTGTAAGCTGGAGAGCTATAGCTCTCTGGGAAAACTATCATATCCCAATTTTTTTCCAAGAGATCTACAGTTGTGCAGCTACCTCACTGTGTATAACTAACTTGTGGGGCGCTGGT
>CAJDSM010000422.1:12560-40609 GCA_903981925.1 Ostrea lurida
AGAGAGAGATCTAACTCTGTCAAAAATCATCGGAACCATGACCAACTTCGAACTTGACCTGCATATTCCTGTGATGTATCATATATCAAATTTGAGTTGAATGTGTTGAACCGTTGCAGAGATAATGAACAACAGAACTAAATGATGACGGAAGGACGGAATGACAGAAATGACGGAACAGGGTAACCTATATGCCCCCGGCCATTTTATGGCGGGGGCATAAAAAATGTACATAAGTCATCTCCTCAAATTTCAGTTTAGTTACGAATAGTACAATATTTGATGGTTAAAATATGTGTACTGCGTAAATAATCTGATATTCTTTAGACATTATCATATAGCCATTCTTAGTCATTCAATTGATATGATTGTAAAAAAAAAAAGTAACATTAGAACCATTATGATATTCTTTCAATTTAGTTTTTTAAATAAATACCAGGACAATCTTTAAAAAATGATGCTGATAATGAACTTTTCCCCTTATTTGTAATATACATTTCAAGGTCTTTGTATTGGAATATGCAAAATTTCTGATCACTGTACAACTTCAAAGGAAAATTACCAATGGCAGCGATTTGATACAAATTCAATCCTCAGATAAAAGTTGCATTATTTAATGTTGCATTCATCAATTTTAATAGGACAAAGTATCCTACTTCACAGTGAATTCTGTGTTTACACACGCTCTCTCAACTGTCTTACCCAAATGACAGTGCAAACCAATATCTACATGAATGAAATCTGATGTTGATTAATTACAATTTGTATGTCATAATCCTGATGGAATTGCTTCCTGCAATGTAAACAGATAATAACCAAAGAGTAGCATGACCCCTGACCCACTTTAGTACTGTACGGACGAGGAAGGGGTGGGGGGCGGGGAGATCACTGATGCACCCAGTGGACGCTCTCTAGATTCATGTCTAAAAGCAAATCAAATACGATCTCAAATTGTCTGAATACCAAGCTGATTAAATCTCGAACAAAACCCTGTAGTCTGAAATCACAAACAAAATGTCGTGTCGTATCTGTGTTCCAAGTCTGACACTTGCACTGCTGCTCAAACAAATGGTGTCTAAATATCAAGGAAAAACCCATTCTTTACAAATCGCTTTCTAATTTGCTCAGAGATTCAATCCAGAAAAAGATAAAACATTTAAATAATCTCGAGTTACCTTAGGAAATAGATCTGACATTTTCAAGTGTGTTCCTTCTCTGTAATAATAAACATGAAGGTAGGGAGAATGTATCATAAATTGATATCCTGAATCCCAATACCTTGTCCCCTCTCAGTATGCCTTCTGCACACTGACACCCCGGGTACAACAATGCACACTGTATATACAGGAGCATTTATCTTTTAAAAAACAACTGTGAGTAAACTGTAAAACAAACACATCGGTTCTATACGTGACATCATTTATATAACACTCACAGTTGATTGCTATACCATTCTAAAACTGAACTATATACTACATATATATGTGCTGTTTAGAAAAACTTCCAAGTTTCTGTGGGTGGTAAAAATAACACTGCAGCTGGCACCATGTAAGAGTTAAAATGACTATTTATAGAGACACTTGGAGGACACCATGCATGGTCTACTGTATCACTGTGGTGTGGTTTCTCTGTAGTCATGACATTCTAGTCATAGAAACTCTTATCTCATCCTACCAATTAATTAAGGATGAATAAAAATGTAACTTTTGCAGTTGAACAGACTAACCCTTCATTTAGCAAACACCCTACCAATTACAGATTTAAAATCCCAATCTAACTATAGCAGTCAGCCATGCTTCAGTCCCTACACACTTCTTTATTTAACTGACGACAAATCAAAAAATGTTAAAACAATCATTGCAAAAAGAAAGAAATATTGCTGGAATGGGGATAAAAACTGGAACCTGCTGGCCAAGTGCTTTAAACCAAAAGCTCATCCAGGCCAATATCCACAGTTCATTTAGTCCAACCACTATACTTCCCAACCCTCTAAAAATTGTCTTTGCCTTCGAAAACATACCACCCAGGTTTTTTCTGCCCTGGTAGGACTTTTACCTGCAAGTCCAAAGATAGAAATAGCACCAAATATCAGGACATTATAGAATTTATGCTGAACCAGGAATTGAACGTAGAACCTGGATATTACTAGTCAGTGCTCTAACCACTGGTCAAGTGCTCTAACCACTGAGCTATCCAGGGCACAGTCCATATAGCCCAAACCACTACAGTTAATTGGCCGGACACCCTGATCCAATAATCTCCCGAATATTTACTGAGACAACGTTAATGTGGTCATCTAGCTGATCGTCTGATTGTTTCTGTAGCTGCAGCAGAGGACAGCGTTGTGGAACTCCTGAAATCATACGACATTGCGTTAACTTCTCTCTCTGGAAAATGACTACCTAATTAGCTGTGCAAACAATGTTTTCGTTCACAAGAATGCTGTGTGTTACATTTAAACTTTTACTGCTACTTGTTTACTTTCCCTGTTCTATCAGAACTTCTTCACAAATATTCACCATAATGTATTCTCATCATTTACAATGTTAAGATTTGTGGTCATTTACAACTGAAGTTTATAAACATCAATGAATTTATGGACTTAAAGAGGGGACTTACTTTATCATACACCATCAAATATGTATTGAAACAGACTATCAACGTATATATCTAATGGGATTTTTTATTTTTCATGCACAGGTCCTACATACAGCATTGTGACCATCTGCTAGACCCCTACATGCAAATTCATAAATTTGCATTCAATTATGAAAAAATTCTTGCTGCACTGTCACATGCAAGAAGAAATTTAAAGTTAATTGACATAAATTGAAGAGAATCATAGAAGATTTGAAACATTTTACAAAGAAATCAGATTGCTATTTAAACTACATTTCCCTATACCCAGGGTTGAACGCAACCTGTACACCAAACCCATAGCAGATTTAACTTGCCTGTGTGTGCTACACTTGACTGTGGCTAACCTTGACTGTGTGCTACACCACTTTGCTTGTGTTCTTCAGTGATTGTGACAACTGTCCCTTCCTAATGATGGAGGATGAATGGTCCTCCCAAATACCGGTATATATCAATCAAAATACATGCAGCTGTATAAACAATAATAAAAAAAAAATCATGCTTGAAACAGAAATAAAGGACCCTATCATATAACTAGTCTTGACCTTTCATGTCCTCAATACAAAAATATAAAACTCTTCTGATGTGCATGTAAATTTTATGAAATTCAAACTACCAGTATATGTTTGCCTGCACTAATATACAAAGACTCTGCCACCAGACACAGTATGAATACATGTACTTTATTTACTGCTGCATTTAATCAGTTTATCTGCGATGCTTTCACAAAAAAGGCCTTTAATTCTACTGGAATCTCTCCAACACACGTACATACATAATCATGTCCAACATTCGTTAAGCGTCAGGTTTATATTAGAAATAATACAGCAGCTCTTGGGATGACTATCAGCTGGCTTTAAAGCCCTATTGTATCTGTATTTGGAAACAGTTCAATGGGATATTGTCCTACAGTGGTGGAATGCTTGTGGATTGTTTAGTTTTCAGTCCATTTACATTTAAGGAATCAAAACTACGGAAATTATAAAAAATAACAGTATCTATAATAAACTGCTACAGTATGTTTGTGAAGAAAATTGACATGCTGCGGGGTAAAAGGGCATACTAGGGCTTTATCTAATTATACATCAAATAAAAAAAAACTACCCTTGTATGTGGACATGAGAAAGGTTTTAGATCTACTTCTATAACTCCTCTCCAATCTCAGACTCCTCACACTGTATAAAAAACAGATTACTTATCTAAACTATAATACATATATGACCAGCAACAGTGACAGTGGTGTACGTTAGGAATGGTACAGAGTTGATTCAATTTAACTACTTCAACCTGTTTAATCATCAGCAAAATGAGAAAAGACATGCGCATCATATTATCAATATTTCGATACAAGTTGATGTACAACAACTCTAAAATTTGTTGGACATTCTAAAGACTCCTTATGAAAATAGTGAGAAATTCAAGTTTTCCTCCCATCCCAAAATGAAAGTCTACTATTAAAGGACAGATAGGGAGAGGTGCGTCATGCCACGATCTGAGGTCAGAGGAGGAGGTCCAAACCTTTCACTATTTTAGATATGAAAATGCAAAAAATTACTTTGATATCAATACAAATGCCACTGCATATTTTCCTGGACCTTATTTATGCTTAAACTGAAGCATAATATAAGTTCGCTGCATGACCATCAATGTTCGCAAGTAGTTGTTTGATTGAGACATCATGGCCAAATTCACATCCTGAGAGAGAGAGAGAGAGAGAGAGAGAGAGAGAGAGAGAAGAGAGAGAGAAGAGAGAGAGAGAGAGAGAGGGAAAGAAGAGAGAGAAGAAAGAGAGAGAGAGAGAGAGAGAGAGAGAGAGAGAGAGAGAGAGAGAGAGAGAGAGAGAGAGAGAGAGAGAGAGATTGCCTGCAGATCAATACATAGAACAAGTAAGTTTTAAACTGTACAGTGCATGTACATCATATGACCAGCGCCCCACAAGTTAGTTATACACAGTTGTACATCATATGACCAGCGCCCACAAGTTAGTTATCACAGTTGTACATCATATGACAACGCCCCACAAGTTAGTTATACACAGTTGTACATCATATGACCAGCCCACCACAAGTTAGTTATACACAGTTGTACATCATATGACAGCGCCCCACAAGTTTTAAAACTTACTTGTTCCATGTATTGATCTGCAGGCAATCTCTCTCTCTCTCTCTCTTCTCTCTCTCTCTCTCTCTCTCTCTCTCTCTCCTCTCTCTCTCTCTTCTCTCTCTCTCTCTCTCTCTCTCTCTCTCTCTCTTCTCTCTCTCTCCTTCTCTCTCTCTCTCTCTCTCTCTCTCTCTCTCTTCTCTCTCTCTCTCTCTCTTCTCTCTCTCTCTCTCTCTCTCTCTTCTCTCTCTCTCAGGATTGTGAATTGGCCATGATGTCTCAATCAAACAACTACTTGCGAACATTGATGGTCATGCAGCGAACTTATATTATGCTTCAGTTTAAGCATAAATAAGGTCCAGGAAAATATGCAGTGGCATTTGTATTGATATCAAAGTAATTTTTTGCATTTTCATATCTAAAATAGTGAAAGGTTTGGACCTCCTCCTCTGACCTCAGATCGTGGCATGACGCACCTCTCCCTATCTGTCCTTTAATAGTAGACTTTCATTTTGGGATGGGAGGAAAACTTGAATTTCTCACTATTTTCATAAGGAGTCTTTAGAATGTCCAACAAATTTTAGAGTTGTTGTACATCAACTTGTATCGAAATATTGATAATATGATGTGCATGTCTTTTCTCATTTTGCTGATGATTAAACAGGTTGAAGTAGTTAAATTGAATCAACTCTGTACCATTCCTAACGTACACCACTGTCACTGTTGCTGGTCATATATGTATTATAGTTTAGATAAGTAATCTGTTTTGATACAGTGTGAGGAGTCTGAGAGTTGAGAGGAGTTATAGAAGTAGATCTAAAACCTTTCTCATGTCCACATACAAGGGTAGTTTTTTTTATTTTGATGTATAATTAGATAAAGCCCTAGTATGCCCTTTTACCCCGCAGCATGTCAATTTTCTTCACAAACAGTAGCAGTTTATTATAGATACTGTTATTTTATAATTTCCGTAGTTTTGATTCCTTAAATGTAAATGGACTGAAAACTAAACAATCCACAAGCATTCCACCACTGTAGGACAATATCCCATTGAACTGTTTCCATAATACAGATACAATAGGGCTTTAAAGCCAGCTGATAGTCATCCCAAGAGCTGCTGTATTATTTCTATATAAACCTGACGCTTAACGAATGTTGGACATGATTATGTATGTACGTGTGTTGGAGAGATTCCAGTAGAATTAAAGGCCTTTTTGTGAAAGCATCGCAGAATAAACTGATTAAATGCAGCAGTAAATAAAGTACATGTATTCATACTGTGTCTGGTGGCAGAGTCTTTGTATATTAGTGCAGGCAAACATATACTGGTAGTTTGAATTTCATAAAAATTTACATGCACATCAGAAGAGTTTTATATTTTTGTATTGAGACATGAAAGGTCAAGACTAGTTATATGATAGGGTCCTTTATTTCTGTTCAAGCATGATTTTTTAAAATTATTATTGTTTATACAGCGGCATGTATTTTGATTGATATATACCGGTATTTGGGAGGACCATTCATCCTCCATCATTAGGAAGGGACAGGTTGTCACAATCACTGAAAGCAAAATCTTTACCCTGCCTAGATGGCAAAGTGGTGTAGCACACAGTCAAGTGTAGNTGTTGTCACAATCACTGAAAGCAAAGTGGTGTAGCACACAGTCAAGTGTAGCACACAAGCAAGTGTAGCACACACAGGCAAGTTAAATCTGCTATGGGTTTGGTTGTACAGGTTGCGTTCAACCCTGGGTTAGGGAAATGTAGTTTAAATAGCAATCTGATTTCTTTGTAAAATGTTTCAAATCTTCTATGATTCTCTTCAATTTATGTCAATTAACTTTAAAATTTCTTCTTGCATGTGACAGTGCAGCAAGAATTTTTTCATAATTGAATGCAAATTTATGAATTTGCATGTAGGGGTCTAGCATGATGGTCACAATGCTGTATGTAGGACCTGTACACGTGCATGTAAAAATAAAATCCCATTAGATATATTACGTTGATAGTCTGTTTCAATACATATTTGATGGTGTATGATAAAGTAAGTCCCTCTTTAAGTCCATAAATTCATTGATGTTTATAAACTTCAGTTGTAAATGACCACAAATCTTACATTGTAAATGATTAAGAATACATTATTGTGAATATTTTGTGAAGAAGTTCTGATAGAACAGGGAAAGTAACAAAGTAGCAGTAAAAGTTTAAATGTAACACACAGCATTCTTGTGAACGAAAACATTGTTTGCACAGCTAATTTAGGTAGTCATTTTCCAGAGAGAGAAGTTAACGCAATGTCGTATGATTTCAGGAGTTCCACAACGCTGTCCTCTGCTGCAGCTACAGAAACATCAGACGATCAGCTAGATGACCACATTAACGTTGTCCTCAGGTAAATATTCGGGAGATTATTGGATCAGGTGTCCGGCCAATTAACTGTAGTGGTTTGGGCTATATGGACTGTGCCCTGGATAGCTCAGTGGTTAGAGCACTTGACCAGTGGTTAGAGCACTTGACTAGTAATTATCCAGGTTCTACGTTCAATTCCTGGTTCAGCATAAATTCTATAATGTCCTGATATTTGGTGCTATTGACTATCTTTGGACTTGCAGGTAAAAGTCCTACCAGGGCAGAAAAAACCTGGGTGGTATGTTTTCGAAGGCAAAGACAATTTTAAGAGGTTGGGAATGTATAGTGGTTTGGACTAAATGAACTGTGGATATTGGCCTGGATGAGCTTTTGGTTAAAGCACTTGGCCAGCAGGTTCCAGTTTTTGATCCCCATTCCAGCAATAATCTTCTTTCTTTTTGCAATGATTGTTTTAACATTTTTTGATTGTCGTCAGTTAAATAAAGAAGTGTGTAGGGACTGAAGCATGGCTGACTGCTATAGTTAGATTGGGATTTTAAATCTGTAATTGGTAGGGTGTTTGCTAAATGAAGGGTTAGTCTGTTCAACTGCAACAAAGTTACATTTTTATTCATCCTTAATTAATTGGTAGGATGAGATAAGAGTTTTCTATGACTAGAATGTCATGACTACAGAGAAACCACACCACAGTGATACAGTAGAACCATGCATGGTGTCCTCCAAGTGTCTCTCTATAAATAGTCATTTTAACTCTTACATGGTGCCAAGCTGCAGTGTTATTTTTACCACCCACAGAAACTTGGAAGTTTTTCTAAACAGCACATATATATGTATATATAGTTCAGTTTTAGAATGGTATAGCATCAACTGTGAAGTGTTATATAAATGATGTCACGTATAGAACCGATGTGTTTGTTTTAACAGTTTACTCACAGTTGTTTTAAAAGATAAATGCTCCTGTATATACAGTGTGCATTTTGTTTACCCGGGGTGTCAGGTGTGCAGAAGGCATACTGAGAGGGGACAAGGTATTGGGATTTCAGGATGATCAATTTATGATACATTCTCCCTACCTTTCATGTTTATTATTACAGAAAGGAACACACTTGAAAATGTCAGACCTATTTCCTAAGGTAACTCGAGATTATTTAAATGTTTATCTTTTTCTGGATTGAATTCTCTGAGCAAATTAAGAAAGCGATTTGTAAAGAATGGGTTTTTTCCTTGATATTTAGACACATTTGTTTGAGCAGCAGTGCAAGTGTCAGACTTGGAACACAGATACGACACGACATTTTGTTTGTGATTTCAGACTACAGGGTTTGTTCTGAGATTTATCAGCTTGGGTATTCAGACAATTGAGATCGTATTTGATTGCTTTTAGACATTGAATCTAGAGAGCGTTCCACTGGGTGCAGTATCAGTGATCTTCCCCCCCCCACCCCTTCCCTCGTCCGTACAGTACTAAAGTGGTCAGGGTCATGCTACTCTTTGGTTATTATCTGTTTACATTGCAGGAAGCAATTCCATCAGGAATGACATACAAATTGTAATTAATCAACATCAGATTTCATTTCTATGTAGATATTGGTTTGCACTGTCATTGGGGTAAGACGGTTGAGAGACGTGTGTAAACACAGAATTCACTGTGAAGTAGGATACTTTGTCCTATTAAAATTGATGAATGCAACATAAATAATGCAACTATTTATCTGAGGATTAGAATTGTATCAAATCGCTGCCATTGGTAATTTTCCTTTGAAGTTGTACAGTGATCAGAAATTTTGCATATTCCAATACAAAGACCTTGAAATGTATATTACAAATAAGGGGAAAAGTTCATTTATCAGCATCATTTTTTAAAGATTGTCCTGGTATTTATTTAAAAAACTAAATTGAAAGAATATCATAATGGTTCTAATGTTACTTTTTTTTTTACAATCATATTCAATTGAATGACTAAGAATATGGCTATATGATAATGTCTAAAGAATATCAGATATTTACGCAGTACACATATTTTAACCATCAAGATATTGTACTATTCGTAACTAAACTGAAATTTGAGGAGATGACTTATGGTACATTTTTTTATGCCCCCGCCATACCGGGGGCATATAGTGTTACCCTGTTCCGTCATCTGTCATTCCGTCCTTCCGTCATCATTTAGTTTCTGTTCATTACTCTCTGCAACGGTTCAACACATTCAACTCAAATTATATATTGATAATCCACAGGAATATGCAGGTCAAGTTCGAAGTTGGTCATGGGTCCGATGTATTTTTGACAGAGTTAGCCCTCTTGAACTTAGAAAAAAATCAGAAATTTTTCGTTTCCGTTCATTATCCTCTGCAACGATGCACACATTCAACTCAAATTTGATATATGGATACATCACAGAAATATGCAGGTCAAGTTCGAAGTTTGGTCATGTCCGATGATTTTTGACAGAGTTAGCCCTCTTGAACTAGAAAAAATCAGAAATTTTTCGTTTCCGTTTTATTATCTATTGCAACGGTTGCACAAATTTAACTCAAATTTGGTATATGGATACATCACAGAATATGCAGGTCAAGTTCAAATTTGGTCATGGTCCGATGATTTTTGACAGAGTTAGCCTCTTGAAACTTAGGAAAAAAATTAAGAAAGTTTCGTTCCGTTCATTATCTATGCAACGGTTGCACACATTCAACTCCAAATTTGGTGTATGGATACGTCACAGGAATATGCAGGTCATGCTCGAATTGGTCATGGTCCGATGATTTTTGATAGAGTTAGCCCTCTTTGACTTTGAAAAAAAATCAGAAATTTTCCATTTCCGTTCATTATCTCTGCAACGGTTGCACCACGCTCAACTCATATTTGATACATGAATACGTCACAGAATATGCAGGTCAGGTTCGAATTTGGTCATGGTCCGATGATTTTTTACAGATTTAGTCCTCTTGACATAGAAAAAAAATCAGAAATTTTCCGTTTCCGTTCATTATCTCTGCAATGTTGTGCACACATTCAACTCAAATTTGATATATGGATATGCCACAGTTCATGCATTTGGAAAAACTTTCAATTTCACCCTTATGAATTTCCTTCATTAGACTTCACTGTAGGTGGGGGCATCGTATTCGTGTCGCACCGACACATCTAGTTATCTCAACGCTTTCTAAAGAAAGTTTGATGAGTATATTAATTACCCTTGTCCATCTGTCTGTCTTTCACATAAGAAATGAATCTTATATTTTTTCGGGTGATGCAGGTATCACCGAATTTTAGACGGTAAAACTCATCAATGCGCGAAGCGCATTGATGAAAAGTTTTACCGTCTAAAATCTCGGTGATAACCTGCATATCACCCGAAAAAATATAAGATTTATTTCTTATCATTTAATTTTATATTACAACAACAAAACAATGTCCATTAGACATTACTTTTTGTTCAGGTACGTGATCGAAAATCACCTCAATTCTTAAAAGGTGTTTTAACCAATGAGAATCGGCGTTAGGTGATCACGTGAAATAAAATTAAATGATAATTTCTTCTTTCTCGATTGATACTCCTCTTTCATTTGTCTTTTGGAATATGATAGGTGGTGTCCTGTAGATGTACAATAAGGTTTTTGGAATTTTTTATAAAATGGGATTAAAAAAAGGATGTGTGTTTTTTTAAAAACCTAAATGTGTTCCAATGCAGAACATGTGCATACATGTATAATTTATGCAGTACATAGGAGAAAAGGAAAATTCTGAAACTTTGCTGCACATCTATAGGACACCACGGTCCAGGGCTCATACTGGGTTGAAAAAAGTGTAGCCACTTTTTGTGCGACAGTTTTTTTTTTGAGTACAGGAAAAATCTTTCACACAAAGACCTGGTACATTTATGCAGTAGCCAAATAATGTTTTGGAAGATGATTAGTGGTGTCCTTCAGATGTGCAAAAAGTTTTTTCTTACATAACTGGGGTGGAAAAATGATGAACAAAAACCTTGTGCTCAGTGTATTATGTCAGATGCAACAAGAATATATTTATATTAAGGGTTGGAATCTCAATGGTTTTAAAGATATTTGAATATCATATTAATCAAATCATGATGGGGGTTGGGATGACCTTAGAGCACTTGCCCATCAGAATACTAAATGTATTTTCATATGTACAGCAGGAATGTTGAGGGGTCAGTACCTCAATTGCTTTGATATAATTATGTCAACAGTTATGAAATAAGATTTGTTAGGTACCCAGGGCACTTTCCCAATACAATATTCAGTGCATCTGGACATATGCAGCAAGATATGTATGGTGTAGGGTATGTTATATGGTAAGAATTGTGGCTTCTTTGTAAGTTACACAAATGAGTACGATGGAGAGTATGTCGGGAGGCACACATGACTGTCGTATTATCAAGTTTCACTTGTGATTATGGTACTCTGGTTTGTTGATTATGCATTTGATATTTTATTTTTGACAGAGTCCGACCACTTAATTCTCAGGAACAGAGCAGGAACGATGCCTTTTGTGCCATGTTCCATGGAGGAGGCAGGTTGGAGGTATGTAGGACACAATTTCTTATATCCCACAACAAAACGCAACGAGTGCGGAGGGTATAATGTTTTTGACCCGTCGTCAGTCCGGCAGTCATCAGTCCGTCAGTCCATGTTTTTTGGTTTTTGTCAGCGCAACTCTCTGAACCGCTCAAACAAATTGTCGTGAAATTGTAGTTATTAAGAAACATACATGTAGATGTGCATATATTTGCAGGAAATTCTGATCAGATGTTTTTTCGGGGAATAGTGCCCCTTTTGAACTTAGAAATTGGCACACATTTAAATATACTATTGAAACAGTTTTCAGCGCAACTCTCTGAACACGTAAAGCAGATTGTCGTGAAAACTATGTAGTGCATGAAGAACATACGTGTAAGATGTCGCATATACAGCAGAATTCTGATTCAATTTTTTTCGGGGAATTAATGCCCTTTGGACACTTAGAAATTTGGCACAGAGTAAATAACTATAGAAACATTTTGTAGCGCGACTCCTCTGAAACGGCTTCAACAGATTACGGTGCAAATTTGTGTGAGTAAGAAATACTGTAGATGCGCATATACACAGTGAAATTCCGATGCATTTTTTTTCAAGGGAATTAATGCCCTTTTAACTTGAAATTTGGCCACAATTAATATATCTATTGAAACAGTTTGTCAGCGCAACTCCTCTGAAAACGCTCAACAGATTATCGTGAAAACTTAGTAGTGATGAAGAAATACTGTGTAGATGCGCATTATACACAGGAATTCTGATTCATTTTTTTTTTTCGCGGGAATTATGCCCCTTTGACCTCTTCTACCAATTAAACACTGAATGGAAGAAGGAAAAATTATTGTATGTTTAATGAAAAATCTCTCTACTTTATTTTAGAAAAAAAATCCTAGTATAATCATAGTTAATCAATTATGTGTATCCATTTAGAACCGATTCAATTATGATTTTCTACCTGATTGCCCAAACTACATTTCAAGCAATGTGGTGGCGTGGGGTAGATGTGAGCTTGCTCACTTTTTCTTTCATTGCTCCTGTTCTCTAGCAATTCTTACACGGCCTACAAATTGAAGATTGGGGGCATAATATTTTGTCTGCTTTACTGTCCCAATGTACCTTTTGCTATTGCATCGTACAAGATGTTATGGTGACCTGAAGATCTATTAAATAATAGAAAGGTGAAGGTCAAGACTGAAGGTCAATTTGAATTTAGCACTGTTTGACTTGGATGACAGTTTGATACAAACATATACTGATGTATAAGGTAAAAATCTTATTGCGTATTTAGAGGAAAGAAATGTAGACTCACTGAGACTGAAGTCTTAGAAACAAGAAGAAATCATAAGAGCATTTAAAGCATCAAGTGATATCCATCTCATTACATGTCACATTTAACAGGACATTATTTAATTTTGGAATAATTATAACTCTCCTAATTATAACTCTCCTAATGTTAAAACATTTACATTTTTATTTCTCATTAATTAATGATTTTACTCAGTAGAAATAATGATTTTACTTTGATGAATTTAGGTTCAGAACTTCAACCAACCCAAACAGTTTGGTTATAATGTGGTGTTTGAGCCTGAGGCCACTCAGGAAGACGTATTTGAAAACTCTGGGATGAAGAAACTCATAGACATGGCTCTAAATGGGTAAATGTTTTGCTGATATTACATAAATTAAATTCAAATATGAAAAATCCTGATTTTTAAAAGTTATTTGTAACACATATAAAGTGCTAAGGGTTGTTTAAATGTAAACTCTTGAGATTCATGAATCATAGAATTAATTGCAGTACTTTTTCCAGTACACTTATTGTAGAACCTTGATTGATGTTACAGGAGATTTTGATATCTTTGAGATGTTTCAAATGCACTTTACAGAAATTAAAGACATAAAAATCTTATTCAAGTACTTTTGGTCTGATTAGGACTGGCAGAGATTTATGCATATCTTGTTTAAGTGTTTTGTAGTTCTAAGCTCTGGGGTCATTGGGTTTCTATTTAAATTAATAGATATATATCACAGATCAAATTTCTAACCACTTTCAGAAGTGCACAGGTGCCTGTTTACTAGGTTTTGACATGTAGTAAATTGTACTCATTGTGTCGTTACAGTTAATTATAAATTCACACTGAAATACAAACTTCAAGGTAGAAAGGTTCAGCCCTTTAACTAGATTAGTTTAGGCAGGGTAGAAAGGCTCAGCCCTTTAACTAGATCAGTGTTGGCAGGGTAGAAAAGAAGTCTCATAGCTGCATTATTCCAGGTCTTGAGTTTAAAAAGTAGGTATGCTTGGGTTTCATAAGTATAAAAGTTATGTTGAATGTTGTTTACCAAACAAATGTTGATGATAGGTCTAGAAAAGATTGAATGCAATTTTGGTCCAAGGACAGACCCTTGAGGCACATCACATTCAAGATGGTAGTCTATGGAAAAAGTAGATCCAATAGCTCTATCAGACTTGACTCCCAAACAGTCTGTAAGATGATATTAATATTTCTGATCCTTACCCACTTCTGTTTTGCTTGAATAATAGAACAGCAAGTTGTGATACTCTAGCACAAAGACTTTTAAAAATGTTCTCATGGACAGTCAGTTCAGTCCTACACACCTCTCTCTCCGCCCTTCGCCGCTTGGCAGATTGTGTAACATGGACAGTCGGTATGGAATGTAGTCACCTTTGACTACTCAGGTGAAATTCAATCTAGCATGTTTTAAGTGTTTATAACACTTAGTCTATGTTCCTGCTTGTTCTTTCTCTTCCATACCATGCAGTACATTAAGGGGAGGAGGTAGTAATTTGGAGCAATTTCAATTTTTGGGAGGAGGGGAGACATTTGTTTTACACTCAAGGGTCAAAAGTATTTCCTCACTGCTAATTTTCACTATACATGTATAATTCATTGAATAATACATTTTTTTCAGAGCACTGATATCATTTTCTACTGCGTCATAATATAGACAAATCAAGCTAATTGCTAGATTTAATCGTTACATCATTTATTCCTGTGTTACGTTTTATCGCCCGTGAAAGGGAAGTATTATGGTATAGCGTCGTCCGTATGTCCGGGCTTTGTTGCGCTTGTAGCCGGTAGCTACCATAATACTAAACTTGGTAACAATTGAAATGCACCATGATGAGAGGAAGATGCTTAAGTTTTCAGGTCGTAGCGTCAAAGGTCAAGGTCGTAGTGTCACTTAGTAAAAACGTTTGTAGGGGGATACAGACCGAATGTAAGCTCAGGATCAATACAACTTGTACAAAATTGATCACTCATTGATGAAAGGAAAACACACTATTGTTTTTTCAAGGTCAGAGGACTAAGGTCACGGTGAGTGTCACTAGTAGGACAAACATGTTGTAGGCGAATACAGACCGCTCGTATGCCCAGGATATAACAAATTGATACAATTGGATCACAGATGAAAGGAAGACACCTATTGTTTTTCAAAGGTCGGAGGTCAAAGGTCAAGGTCGTAGTGTCACTTAGTAGGAAACGTTTGTAGACGGATACAGACTCGAACCGTAAGCTCAGGATGTACAACTGGTACCAATTGATCACCATGATGAACAGGAAGACAACTTTGTTTTTCAAGGGTGTAGTCAAGGTCAAAGGTCGTAGTGGTACTTAGTAAGGAAACGTTGTGCGGATACAGACCGAACCGTAAGCTCCAGGATGCGACACACTTGATAATATGGATTACCATGATTGAAAGGAAGACACTATTGTTTTTTCGAAGAGTCTGGAGGTCAAAGGTCAGGTCGTAGTGTCATCTTAGTAGGAAAAACGTGTAGGCGGGATACAGCCGAACCGTAAGCTCCAGGTCGTACAACTTGATACAATTGATTACCATGATGAAAGGAAGAACCACTATTGTTTTCAAGGCGTGAGGTCAAAGTCAAGGTCGTAGTGTCACTGTAGTAGAAATGTTGTAGGCGGGATACAAGACCGAAACCGTAAGCTCCAGGACTCGTTATCAACTTGGTACAATTGATCACCATATGAATGGAAGAGCCTATTGTTTTTTCAAGGTTCAAGGTCAAGGTCGTAGTGTCACTTAAGTAGGAAACGTGCGATAACGATATTGTTTCTGCATGAAATGACAGCAGATAACGAGAAGCTCAGATCTAACTTTGTGAATATTGACTTCAGCAAATCTAGGAGCGATCACCATGTTTTTCAGCAACGTTGAAGCGTCATAGGTCATTTCGTAGACACGATCATGGGACGATCCATTTTGATGGAATCGTAGCTTACGTAAGTACTTACATGCTTTGATAAATGATTACCATCGGATTGATCAAAGATCACCTAGTTTTCAAGCCGGATCAGAGTTCAAGGTGTAATGTCACAACAAAAGTGAGGGATAACAAAAACTAGTCAGATCGTAACTGTCTAATCACTGATGAAGGCTATGTTTGTCAGGTAGGCTTTTCCTTAAGGAACGTGCAATAGATCATTGCTCTAATCTTGATAAATTTAGCATTTACCTAAACCGCTTAATATGTGAACCATAATTTACGGGATTATATTGGCTCCTCTTGTAACTTACATTTTCGTTTGTTATGAAGTATAATTAACTTTCAATTATGGAGAAAAACCCTGCGATTAGTTTTAAATAAGAAATTGTCATAGTAATAGTGTAAATAGCAGTGCGGAAATACTTTTGACATCCTTGAAGTTACATAAAAACAATTATAATAAAATGTTAAAAATTAATAATGTATGTCTATAAGGCAAGCCTCAAAAATATTCATCTAATCTACTCATAACAGACATATCTTGTAATGTCATCTCTTACATCATCATCAACATCAGGTCCTTGTTTACAATTTACATGTACTGGTGCAATACATATTTAAAGTTTTCCAGCATAATATAAGTAATTCCTCATATATCGTATAGAGGGCTTAGATAACATTAATAATAAATTCAGTACCATGGGAAGTTACACACTAGACTTTACTCCTGTTGTTGCATTCACATTATATGATGTATCACCAGACAATACAGGCAATCTACATGCAATTATATATAATTTTAATGATTGGAGGAAAATTAATATTCTAATATAGACTTATTGTTAAAAGACAATAATCTTATATTCTAGTTTTTATCTTTGGTCTGGCATACATATATTTACAATGACATACCTATGTAATTGTAATAATTTTGACATGAATGTTTTATTGAAACTAGCCAAAGTTTTAGTTTTGATATGGGCAAGCAGTAGAGATTAAAGCTGAACTCTCTCTCTTCTCTCTCTCATCTTCTTCTCGTCTCTCTCTCTCTCTCCTCTCTCTCTCTCTCTCTTCTCCTTCTCTTTCCGTCTGCATCCATAACCGGTATCAAATAAGTTATTTATTTTAAAAATAATACGTAAGTCTGACTCATTTTCGATCGTTAGATTTTTACATATTTAAAAGAGTGACGTTGAGTGTCTCAACGTATATATGTTGTATAATGAATAAAGGTTCATTGTCCAGTATTATCATGTATATTGTATATGATCTGCAGCTAGGTGATTTTTGGATGCACTTATGGGGAGAATTCATCAGTTTTACGCTATTTTTGTTTTTGTCATGCTTGATTACATTCATTATTGATATTTGGATACATTGCTTTACCATGAACAGGCTACAGATAAGTTTACATTTTGTTCGGGTTCATGGCTTTTGCTGAGTTATGCCCTTGGACATAGAAATGATAGAATTTGGATCTTTCATATACATGTATACATAGCTTCCATTTATGATACCTGGTTATTCTTGTGAATGTTGATGTAAGATTATTCACTCATACATTTATCATTGTTGGGAAAAGACACGTATTTTTGTTAAAAACACTCTGATTGCCCACACAAGTACTTGAAGTGATATTAAGAGCATGCTTGGGTTTCTATAGATAATATTTAATGTAGTCTTTGGAAACCATGTCTTCCAACAATCCGTAGTATTCCTATGGCACTAATATGTGCCCTCGTATTGGCAGACTTATTTTTTATATTCATAATGAAGCAGAATTTTGTACAAAAACTGTTATGGGATAAAACAAAAATCTTGCCATGTCTTCAACCTTACATACTTATAGGTAATAAATGTATGTGCTATCAATTAACAATCATGATTTTCACAATTATGTCCATTGATATATCCAACGAACTCAAAATAAAGACACCACAAAATCTGACAACTCTGCTTCTAATTTGGATATTTTACTTAATATTGACCTCAAACGGCAGACTGACAACTACATTATATGATAAGCGTGATGACTTTAACTTGCAATCATCAACTTTCCCTATTATGTAGTAATATAACTATCACCGCTTATGGTGTGTATACTCCCAGTTGATTTGATACGCAAGAGCATGCGATGCGTATGAGGACTTTTTAAAGCGAGGCCAACTACAGTAAAATACCTCTATCTCGAAGTCCGAGGGACTTCGAAAAAACTTTCGAGATATCCGGGGGGTTCGAGATATCGAATTTCGATCTTCAACATTTTTCTGTTTTTGGACGGAGGATATTGATGAATCGGCTGTGTTGGTCGTAATTGGCGGCGGACTTAACAGTGCACCGAGTACCCAAGCTGTTAAACTAATTATCGAAACCCAGGTCTACTTGAAAACGGTGAGTGTGGACTCTGCTGACAATTATAATTAGTTTCACAGCCGCGGGCGTGAATGCGTGACTTGAGTAGGCCAGGTATGGTAAGCAGACCGGAAAATTGACTGCCTTCGAGATAAAAGGTGAAAAAGGGGTGGGACTTGAAAATACTTCGATAAGCGGGTATTCGAGATAACCGTGTTCGAGATATCGGGAGTATTTTAATCATTTATATAGGGAAAACGGCCGGGACCGGTGTCGACTTCCGACAATAGCGGATATTCGAGATAACCATGTTCGAGATACAGGTATTTTACTGTACTAAAAAAAGTTGATGTGCAGGGTTATAAAATCTTGTTTAAAGTCATCATTTCGGTTGCTATAATGACCTTGTTTTCGATTACAAATTATCGCTAAGTCATTTGTTGATGATTTGTTTCATACCCTTTGTTAGACTGTCATTTCCTACTAGATTTGACGACCGGCTATTATTTCGACTACGGCTCACAGCGGGTGGTGACGGTCAGCAGAGATGCTTATCCTCCATACACTGATCTGCCTTCGTGTTTTTTGGAGGTCCGTGTTAATGATTTTGTATATGTATTTTTGGATTAATGTTAGTTTAACAATGTTAAACATTCGCTTTTATATATTATTATGCAGACGACTTGACTTGTGGCCAGTAGAGGACATTTATTTACTATCATGTAATGCTATGCAATACTGAAAGACTACTTGCTGTAATTTAGGTATTATTGAATTTTGAATTCTCTGTCCTTTATCGTGCACCTGTTGAAATTGTATTTGAATTATGTTTTACAGGTATGCCTGCACTGCCCTGGCCTTTGGTCAGACAGGAAGTGGAAAAACACACACAATGACTGGTCCTCCGCAGCAGGTACTGTAAAGGGCTGAAATTTCATGGGGCTAAAATTTCATGATTTTCATCGTTCTGTATTTAATGATCATTTAAATTTTGCGGAGAAGTTATTCCCCTACGAATAGAATTAATATAATCACAAATATAGTAGTCATTTATTATATAATTATTTTTTATTTGTCTTTATCATGTTGTATTACTATCAGTCTTGATTTTCTTCTTTTATGACTTGTATGCCCTTATGAGCCCTAAATTGTTTAATAAAATCTATTCAATCTAAAGTCAAAATAAAACCCAAGCACACCCAGACATGATTTATACACTTCATAATTCAGTATTGCATATTTCAGTCTTGGGGTTTCTTTAATTTTCGTATAAAATACATGTTATATATTAGTTGTTTTCCATTGATTCCAAATCTTAAATAAAAATATAGACAGTAAAGAAAATTATTTGAAAATTATTGTAAATTGACCTCACCCATTCAATCTTTATTTTTATTTATTCATTGGATTCAGTATACAGATACTATGGAGACTTTTTAATATCAGTTCAGGCAATAAGTTAACATCTGTCGCGTGGCATGAAAATGGGTAAATAAACCATGACTATGGTGACTGGTCTGAGGAAAGGCTCTCTTATTATGATAAATTTATTCTTTTTACCATGCATGTGTACATGTTATTGTGCAGATAGAATATATCGCATACTGCTGTTCTGTACTTGAAGAAAAATAATGCGTCATGAAATGGTATACCTTTATTATCTAGTAATTGTACATATTAATGACTATTTTTGACTGGCCATTAGAAGAGTGATGGGGTAAGCTTTGGTGTGGTCCTCTCTGCACTCTGGCATGTCAGTGTTCTGTTAGATTTAGTAGTCAAAAGAATGGTACTCTGATCAGTATCTAGTTTCATTTGGGTCATATAGAATTTAGCTGAAAACTTAACATAAACTTGATGAAGGAAAAATACGTAAAATAGATAAAGATTATAATAGAACACATTTCTAGAATTGCATGCCATGTAAAGAAAAATAATAATTTCACTTTATAGTAAGAAATTATAATCTTTTTTTGGATATACTTGTATATGTGTTATTTATAGATAATGATATCTATTTAAATACATCAGCATTGCAAGTTTGTATCATGATGGTTGTAATCATATTTTATGCTAAATAATGATTTGAATTGGATGTTCAAGCAAGTGGAATGAATATTTTCCTACAAAGTTACTGAGACATGATTTCCTTGATTTTACAGCTGTATGATGAGGAGGTGTGTACAGGTGTTGATGCTCCCTACTCCCCTCCTTTAACACCCCCCCCCCTTCTATTTTACTCTCACATAAAATGACCATTACTAAGGTGCTAACTTTCAAAAAACTACTTATTTTAAATAATTTTATCATATTAAGCAGGAACTGAAGTCCTATAATTGTTTTCTGAAATTCTTGTAATATTGAAGTCACTGACTAGTACTATATGACACAGTACACACATACAGTAAAATATCTGTATCTCGAATTCTGAGGGTCTTCAGCAAAACTTTGAGATATCCAGGGGTTTGAGATATCCAAACTTGTCTTCAAATTTAATCGCATTTATATACATACACTTGCACTACAAATAAAAATCGTGTCTTCCGTTATTTTTCTTTTATCCCATTAATAATTGATTAAAGTTATCATAGTAATTCAAAGAACATTTCCATTTCTTTTTTCCCCTAACATAAAACATTCTATTGTATTCACAGTTTGTATCTAAAATTTAATATCCACGCAGGTCGATCTTCTGCTTGCAATATTGACCCCAGTTTGAATGAGATGTAGCTCTTGCATTGTAAAGGAAAAGACAAATTTAAAATTTTAAAAGATGATTATATAACATTACAAATAGCCGAGAATGAGAATGAGTTGAGTAACAAGACCAGATTTGTTAAACAGACCGGAAAATCCACTGCAATATGAGATAAATAAGGTGAAATAGGGCTTGGTACTGTGAAGAAACTTAGATAAGCATGGTATTGGAGATTACTGTGTTCAAGATATCGGGAGTTTTTTAAAGCACAATGTATAGGGACTACAGCCAGGACTGATGATCGACTTTGACATAAGCGGGGTATTCAAGATAACCCAAAATCGAGATACAAATATTTTTACTATATATGTAAACATGAGTTAACTCAGCACATTTTGTTAAAGAAGGAGTCAAAGTGCACTCTCTGGAATATTAACAAATGAAATAAAATTGCATTGCATTACCAAAGGATGCCATCTTTTCTCACTAAAGATTTAAAATATATATATTATATAGATTATGGAAATTGTATTGAACTTGGTACATTAATTTCATTCATGCCTGTTGCAGACAGTGTATTAAGAACTAGGAAGGCCAATAAGTTATATTTAAACTCTGTGAAATCTCTTTAACGGTCATATTTGTCACCAGTACATGTAAACTGACATCGTAGATGTATAAATGTTTTGCACATTGTAGAAAATCACATCACTATTTGCTGTTGTTGTCTGTAAATTTTTCACAATCAACTTGCACATTCGTTTCAAGACATGTCTCCTTCTATTTTCCCATACTGTCTGTGTGGCTACATATATTATATGCTAGACATGCTCGGACATGTATTGTCTATTTTAGTTTGAGGGAGGGAAACACCCAGATCCGGACATGGTGGGGCTGATGCAGCGGTCGTTTTCCTACCTCCTACAGCAGGCAGAGAGCGTGAGTGGAAACAAGGTGATCAGGGCTTCCTACCTGGAAATCTACAATGAACAGGTAAATATCACACCTGTTAATTCTTCTCTCTCTGTGAAATCTATAATATAAAGAGATAAATCACACCTCTCTCTTCTTCTCTCTCTGGGGGAAATATACTAAGAACATATAAATGTCACCCCTGTCTTTTCTTCTCTCTGTGGGAAATCTACAAAGAACAGGTAAAAGTCCCACCTGTCTATTCTTCTCTCTGTATGGGAAATCTACAATCACCAGGTAATTGTCACACCTGTTTATTCTTTCTCTGGGGGAAATCTACAATGAACTTGTAAATGTCACTCCTTTCTATTCTTTCTCTGTGGGAAATCTACAAAGAACAGGTAAAAGTCCCACCTGTCTATTCTTCTCTCTGTATGGGAAATCTACAATCACCAGGTAATTGTCACACCTGTTTATTCTTTCTCTGGGGGAAATCTACAATGAACTTGTAAATGTCACTCCTTTCTATTCTTTCTCTGTGGGAAATCTACAATGAACAAGTAAATGTCACACCTGTTTATTCTTTCTCTGTGGGAAATCTACAATGAACATGAACAGGTAATATGTCACACACTGTCTATTTTTCACTCGGTATGGAATCTACAATGAACAGGTAATGTCACACCTGTCTATTCTTTTCTCTGTGGAAAATCTACAATGCACAGGTAAATGTCACACCTGTCTATTCTTCTCTCTGTGTGGGGAATACTACAATGAACAGGTAAATGTCACACCTGTCTATTCTTGTCTCTGTGTGGGAAATCTACAATGAACAGGTAAATGTCACACCTGTCTATTCTTGTCTCTGTGTGGGAAATCTCCAATGAACAGGTAAATGTCACATCTGTCTATTCTTCTCTCTGTGGGAAATCTACAATGAACAGGTAAATGTCACACCTGTCTATTCTTGTCTCTGTGTGGGAAATCTACAGATGAACAGGTAATGTCACACCTGTCTAATTCTTCTCTGTGGGAAATCTACAATGAACAGGTAAATGTCACACCTGTCTATTCTTTCTGTTGGGAAATCTACAATGACAGGTAAATGTCACACCTGTCTATTCTTGTCTCTGTGGGAAATCTACAATGAACAGGTAATGTCACACCTGTCTATTCTTTTCTCTGTGGGAAATCTACAATGCAGGTAGAATGTCACACCTGTCTATTCTTGTATCTGTGTGGGAAATCTAAATGAACAGGTAAATGTTAACCCTGTCTATCCTTCTCTCTGTGTGGGAAATCTTACATTGAACAGGTAAATGTCACACCTGTCTATTTTTCACTCTGTATGGGGAAATCTACAAGTGAACAGGTAAATGTCACACCTGTCTATTCTTTCTCTGTGGGAAATCTACAATGAACAGGTAAATGTCACACCTGTCTATTCTTCTCTCTGTGTGGGAAATCTACAATGACACGTAAATGTCACACCTGTCTATTACTTCTCATCTGTGTGGGAAATTCTACAATGAACAGGTAAATGTCACACCTGTCTATTCTTTTCTGTGGGAAATCTACAATGAACAAGTAAATGTCACACCTGTTTATTCTTTCTCTGTGGGAAATCTACAATGAACAGGTAAATGTCAACACAGTCTATTTTTTCACTCTGTATGTGGAAATCTACAATGAACAGGTAAATGTCACACCTGTCTATTCTTTCTCTGTGGGAAATCTACAATGAACGGTAAATGTCACACTGTCTATTCTTCTCTCTGTGTGGAAATCTACAATGAACAGGTAAATGTCACACCCTGTCTATTCTTGTCTCTGTGTGGGAAATCTACAATGAACAGGTAAATGTCACACCTGTCTATTCTTCTCTCTCTCTGTGGAGAAATTCTACAATGAACAGGTAATGTCACACCTGTCTATTCTTCTCTCTCTCTGGTGGGAAATCTACAATAGAACAGGTAAATGTCACACCTGTCTATCTCTCTCTCTCTGTGGGAAATCTACAATAACAGGTAAATGTCAACACCTATCTAATTCTTCTATTTCTGTGGGAAATCTACAATGAACAGGTAAATGTACACCTGTCTATTCTTTCTCTGTGGGAAATCTACAATGAAACAGGTAAATGTCACACCTGTTAATTCTTCTCTCTGTGTGGGAAATCTACAATGAACAGGTAAATGTCACCCTGTCTATTCTTGTCTCTGTGTGGAAATCTACAATGAACAGGTAATGTCACACCTGTCTATTCTTCTCTCTCTCGTGTGGGAAATCTACAATGAACAGGTAAATGTCACACCTGTCTATTCTTCTCCTCTCCTGTTTGGGAAAATCACAGTAAACAGTAAATGTCAACCTATCTATTCTTCTATCTCTATTTACTTATTCTATGGAGATCCTCCTAGAAACATGCATTGAGCCATTAAATCTTGTACCACAACCATCTTCTTTATGGATGGAATATTCTATTAATGTTATTTCAAAAATATATTATCTATTCGGTATTTGTTCAAATCTATTTAGGATCTGTAAAATCTATTTATGATTTACTTTGAAATTTATTTACAACATTGTAAAATCTTCTTACAATATTGTAAAATCTGTTTATATTGTAAAATTTATTGATGATTACATAAAATCAATTTACAGCATTGTAAACCACCACTGCTTTTCTTGCTAGCTATAATTTGTTCTGCTGATTCATATACATTGCTATCATGAATTACCGTATAAGCAGAAATTTTAGCGAGGGATCTGTAATTTTGGCAATATTTAGCGAGGGATTAATTGTAGATTCGCGTAAAGATTTACGATATCAGAGCATAAAGAATTCATTAGCCAAAAAAAATCTATTGGTAGAACCATGCTCTGTCCTGAAGTAGTATATTATAAAATCGCTAAAATTATTTACCGCTAAAATAAGATACCACTTTTTATGGAGAAAACGCTAAATTTGCATCTCGCTAAAAATTCCACTTATACGGTCATAAGTATGTTTTACATAGTGTTTCCAAATTAAAATAAGATACACTCATTTATGGTTATCTGAATATCAGTACAAATACCAGTATTATTGCCAGTCTTGAAAAGGTCTTAATGACTGTAATTTGTTTACAGCAAAAAGTATATTGTGTAAACTGTTACGTAAGCTAAGTAAATTCCCAATCTAGAGATCTGCTGCAGTGAATACCTAGAGTTTTTCTGTGACATATCCAGATGTCCAATCACCTGAAATAAATAGAAGATTAAAACAGCACAGTAACATGTGAGAGAGTCTATCAAGCAATTATTTTTTCCTTTTAATTTTCAAAATACATATGAGTTGATGAATGTTGATGGTAGGCATTTAGTGAGGATTTGAAAGAGAAAATGATGATAACACAGTTTTCGTATATGATTAATTGCATGTTGTTGTTCATTGTATTAGAAATTTGGAAACAATTATTCAATGAATTCATGGCTTCAAAATTTTTCAAACCTTAATGTTTGCAACTTACTGATTCCAAATTTGGACTTGGCAATCAGAAACACTGGAAAAGCCAAGGGACTCGCCTCTAAGTGGATAATTAACAAAGATATAGGCATTCATTCAATATTAAAATGAATATAGTCATATTATAATTTCATGGAATTGCATAGAATACATATAGTTGTATTATAATTTCATGGACTCGATCGGCACGCCAAAGTCATGGATTGAACTTGAAAAAAAAAGGATCACTGATGTATGATTCATATGATCTCAATCTAAATATTCTTAATGTTAAGTTACATTTCGACAATGTTCATCAGATATGTTCCATCAAGCAAGAAGATCCTAAAAGGATTATTAAACATATAGATCAATATCAAGCTTTTAGAGAATTAGAATTGTCACATTGTAAAATGGGTTACAGAAATAGAGTATGGAATGTGAAAACGAGGCTTTTCTTTAATGATCTAAAAGTGAAAGATGGAGGAAATTCTTTGCGAGTCCTGCTGTAGGAAGTTAATTGGATGAGTTCCTGTTTTGTGTGTGTGTAGTTAAAGTAACGATGGACAATCGAGTGACTTCCTGCCATTAGTCTCCTCCACCTTAATCTTTCACTATGGTAGTAATGGCTATAAAGACTTTGCACTGTAACATAATTAACTTGAACTTGAATTCATTTTTGCTAGTTCATAAACATACCTTTTGGTTATAATGTACAAAAACCTTAATTAATTAGTTTGCAAATAGCCAATAGGTGTTCAAAGTAGTTCTGAAATTGTATGTATGTGTGGCTATCAGCTGGGACCATTACACAAGATTGTTGTATGTATGTGGCTACTCAGCTGGACTCAGATTGTATGTAGTGTGGCTATCAGCGGGACCTGACAGATTGTATGTATGTGTGGCTATCAGCTGGGACTACAGATCTGTAGAATGTGTGGGCTATCAGTCTGGGACTCAGACTGTATGATATTGTGGCTATCAGGCGGGACTCAGAATGTGATTAATGGTAGTGTGGACTTCATGCTGGAACTTCAGATTTGAGCACAGAGGCTAATTTCACTAGTCAGTAGATTGAGCACTCAGGGGACCAAGGTTCAAATCCCGATTTGGTCTGTTGTGTTTTCTCCATATCCTGACAAATAAAAATTACAGCCAAGAAAAATGATCCGAAGTTGTACTAGTATATCTCTGTAGATGACAAAGATCAGGAAGAGAGAGAACTTGTGTGACCAGTCACTGCACAATCAGCTCGGTTTGATTGTTGTGGGTCTGATAACTTAGTAATGGTAGAGCACCTGCTGATATCAGCTAGTGGGCCTGGGATTGAGCACCTGCCTCGATCAGCTAGTGGGCTGGGGTTTGAGTGCTGGGATCAGCTAGTAGGCCTGGGTTTGAGCACCTGCCGAAATCAGCTAGTGGGCCGGGGTGGGTGCACGTGCCGAGATCAGCTAGTGGGTCTAGGTTTGAGTGCTGATATCAGCTAGTGGGTCTAGGTTTGAGTGCTGATATCAGCTAGTGGGTCTAGGTTTGAGTGCTGATATCAGCTAGTGGGTCTAGGTTTGAGTGCTGATATCAGCTAGTGGGTCTAGGTTTGAGTGCTGATATCAGCTAGTGGGTCTAGGTTTGAGTGCTGATATCAGCTAGTGGGTCTAGGTTTGAGTGCTGATATCAGCTAGTGGGTCTAGGTTTGAGTGCTGATATCAGCTAGTGGGTCTAGGTTTGAGTGCTGATATCAGCTAGTGGGTCTAGGTTTGAGTGCTGATATCAGCTAGTGGGTCTAGGTTTGAGTGCTGATATCAGCTAGTGGGTCTAGGTTTGAGTGCTGATATCAGCTAGTGGGTCTAGGTTTGAGTGCTGATATCAGCTAGTGGGCCGGGGTGGGTGCACGTGCCGAGATCAGCTAGTGGGCCTGGGTTTGAGCATCTGCCGAGATTAGCTAGTGGGCCTGGGTTTGAGCACCTGCCTAGATCAGCTAGTGGGCCTGGGTTTGAATCTCAGTCTCATTAATTGAATTTTTTCTCTTCTTGGTGTTGATTGAATTAAGAGACAGTGTGTTGTATGCATGCTGTGTTGTACAAACATTTCTTTACTCATAAGATTTAATTATTGCATTTTATTGACTTCACATTTAATTTTATTCAACCATAATTAAACTGTGATTTGCAGGTGATAGATCTGTTGAATCCAAACCAGAAGCGGTACCTTCAAGTGCGGTGGTCCAAGAACAAGGGTTTTTATGTGGAGAATTTATTTGTGGCAGAATGTGAGTGTGTGGATGATCTCATGGCGGTGCTGGAGGAAGGTCAGTTTTGCTGTTCAACACTTAAGGTCTGACCTATTTAAAAGACGGGATTAATTGCATAGTTTTAAGCATGAATGGTTTTAACAGTTCTGTATACTTCATAGTAATGCCTGAAGTTGATTTAATCTCATTCTATATATTACAAAAATTAAAGCCTTTTATCTATTGATGGCACATTTCTTTGAACTTGTCTGAGCCCTATATATTTAAGCAACATCACTCTTGACCATTATTTCAACTGTTGGGGAATTATTGACCTATAATATTCTATTAATTAATAAATTCATTCTAAGAGTTAGGAGATTTGGAAATAATTGTTAATGATTTAATGATATAGTCATTCTGTCTGATAATATATCTTGTGCATCTAAGAGAATTTTATGCCATCATACATTATATAATGTA
>CAJDSM010000423.1:509-14359 GCA_903981925.1 Ostrea lurida
CTATACTGTCGAATCTAAGTACTTTCAGATAAAACTTGGACAGAGTTTAGAAGCACATTAGTTGTTATGACTAGAGTAAATACGTGTCCAAAAAATGCAGTTAATCTAATTGATAATTATTTTCGTTTAAAATAAAATGAAAAGGGCAGCATACGATGTTTGGTCCCTTACCTAAGTGCCCTTTGAATTAAAAAAGATTTATAAAGGCCTACATGTATCTGCTACAGATAAAGATGAAATAATTCAGCATTTTCGACCAAATAATATCTATTTCTTTTCTCTTTTTTTCTATTAAAATCTAATTTTACTGACTTTAAATCATTTAAAATTTTTTTTTACCACAAAACGATGTGGAAGCACATGCTTCCGTGCTTCATAGGAAGCTACGCCACTGGTATATCCGTCTTTTAATTTATAATACATACACTACGACTTTTGCTATCAGACCCTGTACAAATATAGCTCACCTCTAGATCTACGCACACCAATCAGCACAGGTGAAATGTTACTGCATTCGTGCAATCCGACTGAAATCGCGGATATTCGAAATCAGCTTTGCACAAAAACACGTAAGTTGTTCTGCGAACAGGGTTCAGAAGTCCTTTATTAGTACATGTATTTTAAATGCAGACAATGAATGTTATATCCGTGTGTAAAAATTATGTTGCATGTGTACAATTATTTCACAAACACATTTTTTTCTATTTTTTTAAATGCATTGAATCTAGGCAAACATATGTTGCACGACGACGGATTTCCGAATTTTCTCGGTTGTATTATAATTATAGCTATCACACCCAAATTTACTACGCGACATTTAGGATATACATGTATGCTGCATGTTTATGAACTGCATTTAAAAATAACAGAGATATTGATATTTCTTATTAAAACTACATTCGTCAAATGCGTAAATAATAAAACATCACACTAGTTTGATACTGGTAAAACTATGCCTTATCGCATCGATATTTTCAGTTTAAACATAAATGTTCTCCAAACTGCCTAAAACAGTTGTATTATTACCAGAAATAAATTCATTCATTTCAATCAACATTAAATGCACATTCTTCGATTCACATTGGTCAGTTAATGGGTGTGGGGGGGGGGGGGGTGCGACATTTGGGGACATGTAATGCATTATATGATGAAAATATTCATATAGTTATCAAAATATTTTAGAGTTTAAGAAGCAATATGCTACTCCTGTGTGTTAATGTTGAAGCATACACAATGTTTGACAGCAAACATTTCATTTTTATTAATGATAAACTATCTTTAGAAATCATGCTAATAGAAATAAGAGGTAAAACCATTTCTTATGCTTCATGGATTAAAAAAAGTAAACAAGGAGGAAAGAGAATTCATAGATTATCTAAAAACGTTTGAAGAAAATGTTTGTGACACTAATATTAACCGAGGCTGGCTATTGACAAACAAGTTGAAAATTTAAGACTTTGATCAATCTCGATTAAAGTCAGCATCCTCTATTCAGAATTGGGTTTCATTATTTTGTAAAGATATCAGTAAAACATGCTGGTACAGTGTAATCTCTCAGAAAGAAATAACATTCGGAGTCGGTGCAGACAAGGTGGATCTTTATCACCATATATTTCTTAATTTGAACAGAAATAACAAAGGTATTGAAAATAATAGTGTATTATAAAATACCATCATTTTAAGGGTTAAGTATGAATTGCGTTTATATTGCAAGATGTATTAAGAAGCATCTGAACTAGCCCGCTGTAATGTCACAAATGAGAATCTTTTATGAAACACAGAAATATATCTCAAGTAAAAATGTTGAAAGGAAAAGTTTGATCATTCCATTGGACAGGCTTAAAGTATACCCACATCCACCCCTGTCCATCTCACACCCTTCTCTCTCTCTCTGCTCTCCCTCTCTCTCCTCTCCCTCTCTCTCTCTCTCTCTCTCCTCTCTCCTCTCTCTCTCTCTCTCTCTCTCTCTCTCTCTCTCTCTTCTCTCTCTCTCCTCCTCTCTCTCTCTTTTATTCATTCTTCCTCTCACATAATTAGACTTATAATGAATACGAATTAAAACTAAGCGTGTGCTTTAAGTGGTGTATATTAAAACATTAAATTATATATATTTTCATACACTGATTTTGACTGCGGATTACTCCATTTACCTGATCAAGACAATGGGCTCACGGCGGGTGTGACCGGTCGACAGGGGAAGCTTGCTCTTCCAAGGAACCTGATCGCACCTCTGGTTTGTCCAGGGGTCCGTGTTTGCCCAATTCTCTTTTTGTATTCTATTTGGGATTAATAATAGCTTAGATAGTGTACACTACAACGTTTCATTAGCTATTTGATGACGGCATTCATTTATTCTTCTTAGGACATAGTCCTCACTTTGAAGTAAAGAAAAGTAGCAGCAACAAAATATACTTAGCGGATGTACCTAATACTCCACCAAACACGACATATGTGTTTGACAATATCCACATCCATGTTGGTCAGGAGGAGGACGAGGGATCAGAGCACTCTATCGATGACACATTTTGGCCAATGGAGGTTTGTGCCCTTTTACATGTACGTAATTACTTAAGGAATGAAAGTCATTTTTATTCGTTTTATGCGATATAAAGTATGTTGGGGCAGTTTACGCATGTTAATTCAATTTAAAATTGATGGAATTTGCCACGGTAGATTTTGATAACATTGATATCAAAGCAAAACGAAAGTAAGTTGAAAAATATTGATGCTAAAAAGTTATGAGGTGATTGAGCGCGGGTTTTTTTTTTCTAATACTCGTTAACAAAATGTCAAAGTTTGGTGAAAATACGACAGCGTCAGGGTTTTTTGTTTTACGAATAATGTTACGAATATTCGCAACGCAATGTCGACAATGTTTATACGATATCGAGTTTACATCGTCGTTATCGTTATCATTTCTTCCCTTGTCCACATCGTAGACATCGCAATGTATACGATGTTGACACGATATCGAGTTTACATCGTCTACATCGATACTATTTCTTCCATGTCCACATCGTTGTACAGTATCGAATCAACCTCGTGTCGACACTGTGTACCTTTCATCCTGTTTACACTGTTCACATCGTCGACATCGCAATGTTGTACGATATCGAATCAAGATTTAAAAAACAGGATAAAAGGAATACAATGTCGACATAATGTCGAGTTGATATGGTACAGCATTACAACCGAAAGCGAAAGTCCCGGATAACGAGTTTATTCAGGATTTATAGAATGACATCAAAATTTTCGTGATAAATGTTGTGTCTCATCAAACAAGAATCGTACAATTTTTTATTCTGATAATGCAATACGAAAGTACTGAACCAGTTTTTTTCAGTTACCGAAAAAGGAGTGAATATATTCGCTGTTATATTAAAGTAATGAAAGTATCTTAATTTAGCCTTAAAGAATTTATACATATAATATTATGCAGTTAGATTGATCAGAAAAGAGATTCGTTTGACTGAGAGACATTGTTTTTAAAAGTTTATTAATACATTTAATATCATTTTAGGCCCACATGGTTTTTTATGACAGTAAATCTCCCAGCCTTGGTGAAGCAGAGTCCTTGGTAGCCATGATGGTAATGATAGAGGTAAATGATTATTTAGATAATCTATCTAATTTATCTGTCAATTATGTCCACGTCTTCGTAATTAAATCAAAGAGAGTTTTCGAAGGCCTGGGATTTCTAATTGTGACAATGAAAATTATTTTAACAGATAGACGGTTCCCCCGTGGCCTCTGACGTGGTAAGAAACCTTGGTGTTTTAAACTTTATGCACGCCATCTCTTCTTGATATAGAATATAATTGTGAGTTGGGAATGAGTTTCAAGGTAACGAGTAATGGGTTGATAAATTGAAATATATGACATCTGATAATAGGTTGTTAAGTTAATGAGTAATGCTTTGATAAGTTGACGATTTCACTGTGTGTGTGTGTGTGTGTGTGTGTGTGTGTGTGTGTGTGTGTGTGTGAAGGGACTTATAAGATTGGGATTTTGAGGTAATCTAGGCAAGTTCTTGATCTAAGGTCAACAACAAGTTTGCAAAATAAAAAAGGACGGTCATTAGGATTATAGGAATTTTTCTTTTTGTCGGACGACAAAAATTGATTTCGTAAAGTTACCAACTAGGTATTTTCAAACCAATATATCTTTAGTAAAAATGTTTTTACTGACTAACCACGAAACACTCGAGCAACTTAAATTATGCCCCTTCGGCATCTAGATTTGAAAGATGTCGATTGTACGTTTTAGCTATCTCTACCATTTTTAGATCATCAATCCCATGATTCATCCATTCAACGACAAATTGTCTCCGAATTTACGAATGAAAATAAGACATATATTTAAAACGCAGAAGTGATTATTGTTGGGGAACTCGTATATGATATATTTTTATATATTCAGGAGGCTACAGAAAAGTGTGACGTTCGGTTCGCTAACCATTTAGATTCATTGATGAAAACATATTTCAGCAATTTTGATGATTCATTTTTTGAAGGTAATTGAATTGGAAGTTAGCATGAATTGCAAATCAAGACAGTCCTTTACTCTCCCATGTGCAGAGATAATTATTAATTTCTTATTCATATATATCTGAAAGCTGACGACGATGACTGCCCCTACTCTGCTAACGAATGCGTAAAACGAAAATGCGAGGGCGGGGAACACTTGAAAGTCTCGCCTAGTGACGTATTGCCCAGTGATTGGGGTTTCTATTCGTACCGTGGCTCTCTGACGTCACCAGGATGCAATGAACACGTGGAGTGGATCGCCTTTAAATGTCCTATCAAAGTCTCCAGAGAGGTACATTTTGATTTCGTCTTCCAAAATCTCTTTTATGAATAAAGATTTCAAAGTTATTGTGTTTTGAATGAGTCTCAAAGTACAAGTTTCTTGATTAGCAATGGGTAGATGAAATTAACTCTTTATTATCAATAGGTAGATGGAATTAAATTTTGGTTAATAATGGTTTGATGGAATTAATAAGTAGATGTAATTAAACCTTGTTTTGAATGAGTCTCAAAGTACAAGTTTCTTGATTAGCAATGGGTAGATGAAATTAACTCTTTATTATCAATAGGTAAATGGAATTAACTCTTTATTATCAATAGGTAGATGGAATTAAATTTTGGTTAATAATGGTTTGATGGAATTAATAAGTAGATGTAATTAAACCTTGATTACCAATGGGTAGATGGAATTGATAATTGATTTCAGAACCTAAAGAGAGAAAAAAATCCATCTTAATTATAAATTAAATATTTGATGTGAATTTCAAACTGTTTTGCCTTGCCGTTTGATTAACCTATATTCTGTGTGTCTAACAGATAGAGAGAGAAAAAAATCATCCATATCTAGAAGTACATGTAATGTTTTCATACACAGGCTTTCAACGCCCTGCGGAACATTCCCGTCCGTAGCAATCTCGGAGGAGGCACTCTACAAACCCACGGGACACGTCGCCCGATACAGAGCAACGAACTCCCAATCCAGAAGAGCGACAGACCTCGGCAACATCCATGTCCAACATAATGAATTTTAAAACTTTCCAAATGCTACATTTTATATATCAAAGTTCTTCATACTGATTCTTTCAACAGATAATGCATGCTTTTAAAAAATGCCGTTATACAAGAGTGCATATCGTTTTGTTCATATGCATGTTAAAGATAGAATCGTATTTTGTGAGTATCATATTACTCTTTGAAGACTTTGAGAGGTATTGGAATATTGATTAAAGAAAGAAAGATGTTTTGGATTTCCAACATTTCGGTTTGAGGGCATCACGAAGAGGCATAATTTGTCGAAATGCGCATCTGGTGCATCAAAATTGGTACCGTAATATGATTTATATGACCCCTGGTCGAGGCTTCTGCTGGTGGACTGTTAGTCCCCGAGGGTCTCTACAGCCCAGTTGCTATGTACTATGTTACTTAACTTGAAATACGGAATATGTATTTAACTGCAGTGGTAAAATTAGAAATTCATCTAAAAATTAAGGATTATCTCCCTCAGGCCATAGCTCTGATCCTTCGAAGTATTTGGCCTCAGTCTTTGGCACTACATTGTTCACTTTTATAAAGTTTTACTTTCATGTTTTGGATTTCCAACATTTCGGTTTGAGCATCACTGAAGAGACATAATTTATCGACATACGCATCTGGTGCATCAAATTGGTACCGTATATGTTTTATAATATGAACATTTTAACTTTTAATCTGCGCATGGTAATACCTAGTGATCATTTTTCTTATCATGTTGTGATTGGTGAATATCAATATTGAAATTGTTACCTGTGTGACAAGTGTAGGTAGATATCCAGTACAAAAAATACAAAACAAATTAACGTAAGTTTTCCCTTGGGTTACGGAAAGCTTAAGAGAGACATTGTATACACTTTTACTTCTTCAATCGTACTGTGTTACAAACGAATGAATCACATGTATTATTTCTTCTGCCTCATTGTACCAAAGTTATTATTATTTTACTTCATAAGAGACACAAAATCCTCTTGGAACAACCATGGTGACTTACCGTCACTAAAAATTAACAGTTTCAAATGATGATGTACTGTTTTCTTTACGTGGCGCATGAATGATTGTCATACCTAACTTGCATAGTTATGAAACTGTTCTGTGGGTTCATATCGTTTTTCAAACACCGTGTTAGGAACCCGGGAAAATACACCGTGTTAGGAACCCGGGAAAATTGTTACTGTGTGATAAATTAGTTTTATGTGTGTCTGCCTCCCACCATTAGAAATATAAATCGCGAAGTTAAACTATGTATAAAACGTAAACATAATCCCCAAAAACATATATACAAAGTCAAGTGTAGGTCAACACGGACCTCCGACAAAAGCGAAACCAGGATCAGTGCCATGTAGGAGTAAGCATCCTCTGCCTACCGGTCACACCCGCCGTGAGCCCTTAGTCGAAATAAAGTAAACGGGATTACCCGTCGCCAAATCTAGTTCGAAAATGACAGTCTAACAAAGGGTATGAAACAAATCAATCAACATATGACTTAGTGATCATTTGTAATCGCGGACAAGGTCATTATAGCGATCGTGGAATTCTTTATCGTTATAACCCTGCAACATCAACTTTCTTGTTTGTAGTTGATCTCGCTTTAAAAAGTCATCATACGCATAACATGCCCTTGCGTATTGAATCAACTGGGAGATATAGTGGTACTTTACTAAATAGAAAAGGAAAATTGACGATTGCAAAATTAAAGTCATCACGCTTATCATATAATGTAGTTCAAAAGGGTAGAAAAGGTAATTTCTTATCTATAAATGACAACAACAAAAACAGTTGCCTGGTAAATGAAAATTACCTAATATGCAACCAATAAAATTGCCATTATCGAATCAGGCAAACACTCCACATAATGAAAATGATTGACTCAACACTACATACACACAAATTAGGTATCAAATGTACAAAACCACGTTATTTGTATTTTACCAAAAATACTGGGACTAGTTCATAACACTAAAATTTGATATCAATCAATAAAAAATATGGTGTGGGGATTTACCTCACCACATTAACAAGGTAGGCAGATTTATCATGCAATATTTCCCCATACAACATCTGAGGTATCTTGTTAACGCCACTTAAAACAAAACAGACCAACTAGAAAAAAGATCAGAATTGAACATAGAACTGCTGAAGAAAGCGAAGATGGCACAGTGATTGTAGCCCCTGACTGCTGGAGAACCACACCGTGCACTGATGAATCCTAAAGGACCAGCCCCTAGCTGCACATCCCTTAAGATATGGCATATTGATTTTGGGTTATCATACCTACATGAGGAAATCAACGACATTCATGTACAGCCCCTATCTGTATGGAGCAAGGATTAGTCTGTGAATATTACAACTTTAGAGTAATTGGGTCGAGGCCATTGAACTCAACAAATTCTATTTACTCATGCTCTGAGAGCATGAGGCACGCCATCAGTATCATGAAATGTATTGTCTTGCTAACATGCACTACAGTGAAGAACCACAGTGGACTTTTAGAATAATAAGGTAAAAGTTCCAAAGCGATAACAATGGGATGAAACTCCCAGATGGCAATATGAAATTGGAGTAAGGGATAGTAAATGGAGTTAATGGACTGAAAACCCACTTCGCACCAAAATGTATATAACTGTCAACGGATATCTATTACAAACAAACAACTGACACGCACCAATATCTACATTTCGGTTCCTGTCACCCGCACCATACAAAGACTGCCATTCCTATTAATCTGGCTAAACGTTTATGCGCTATAGTTAGTAATGAAACACCAGAGATATCCGTCTCAAAGAACTCAAGAACTACCTATTAAAACAGAAAATACCCAGAAAAAACTTATAGACGACGGGATTCTAAAAGCGAAGGGATACGACCGGTCACAGTTGCTATCTACAAGAAGCCAGAGAAAAACAGAAGAAGAAATAATACCATTTGTACATACGCACAACCCACGGAACCAGAATTTGACATCAACAATTCACCAACTTAACAACATTCTAAGACAAGATGAAACAACTAGAAAATATTTCAAGATATGAAATTCATCAACAGCAAGCGCCAACCTAAAAATCTCAAACGTATATTGTGCAATTCTCACTTTAATGACAACAGCTGTTACACAGTCATGAAATGTAAAGATCCAAGATGCGGGACTTGCCAACATATCACCGAAGGCTCGACATACAACTTTAAGGGAACAGTTTTCAAAGTCAACGAAAATATGTCATGTAATACCAGGAACGTGGTGTATGTGGTAACCTGCCATGGGTGAACGAGTATTACATCGGTGAAACCAGTAACCCTCTTCGATCCCGTGTGCGTGTTCACAAGCAACACATTAACTCACCAGAATACCGTCAAATTCTCTAAGTGAACATTTAGACTATTTGTGGAAATAAACAATTTAGTATATTTCCCTTCTACAAACTTTCAGGAGGAAACCAATATCCAAAGGCGTGAAAAAGAGAGCATTTTATTCATTCTTTTAAACCTAAACTAAACAGTTAATTTCATGGACATGACTGCTGTACAATTACTTTTTTCACGCTAAGTTTTAATTTTACGTCACAATTGAGTTGACGTTATCTCTGTATTACGTTGTTTTACTTTGACGTCACAATTGATATTGACGTTACCATTGTATTCCGCCAATATGTATTTATGACGTCACTATATACTCTTACAATTCAACGGCTCCGCATATTATGACGTTGAGAACTAAGCAACATAAGTAAAGCTTCTGAGATTTGAAATGAAAGCGCTAAAGCTTTACTAAATGTTTTTCGTGTTTCTTTTTTCTTTTTTAACTATAATATATATTAATATATATATATATATAATATATATTATATATATATATAATATTATAATAATATATATATATATAATATATATTAATATATATATTTATCATTTGTAATTATTGTATGTTACAGTTTGAGACAGCCTGGTAACTGCTATTGGATGTTGTTATATTGTGCAAAAGTGGGGTAATAGTCACTTAGGCTCTGAGAGAGGGACACAATTTTCGGAAAATTAAAATCTAAAAAAATCAAAAAAATAAGTGTAAGGTTCGGGGTGAAAAAGTAGAATCGGTCGGATGACAAGTAAACACACACATATTTGGGGGGGGGGGGGGGGCTTATAGTGAATATGTAAATGTTATATTTCTTATTGTACAAGATTATACATAATGTTCAAAATATGGAAACACAGTATTTGCCGCCAATGCAGTTGCGAATCCGAAATTTCAAAAGGTGTTGTTCAGTTTCTGCGTAAAAAGCAATTGCAGGACTTGGAAGAAATTGCATTTTTTGTTCAAAATGCATCATTAGGATTACAACCTCGATCGTAAACATCCTATAAATCCACCTATAAATCTGTTTAACATGAAGTCATTAAACTGTAGCTAGTACTTTAGCCTAAAAGTACACGTGTGAACTGCTATCTAAGCGAATAACCGATTAGCACAAGATATGACCCCGCCATTGAAACTTGAGAATTAAAACCACGTGACTATTAGGTACCTTGATTTATGCGCCTCCGCACCTCAACATCAACGGTGTTCCAGTATGATTTTACCGATCTAAATATCCATAGCAATGATTTGTAAATTACAATTGTACAGATTTTTGAAATTTAGTTCTAGCATAGTATACACAATTTAATGATTTTTAAAGAATGACGCCAGTTCTGGTGTATCCATGGGTCGGTGTTTGTTAATGATTTGTAAAGGTTTGCCCCAGTTCTGGTGTATCATGGGTCGGTGTTTGTTTAATGATTGTAAAGGTTGGCCCCAGTTCTGGTGTATCCATGGGTCGGTGTTTGTTTAATGATTTTTGTAAAGGCTGGCGTCAGTTATGGTGTTCCATAGGTCGGTGTTTGTTTAATGATTTGTAAAAGGTGGCCCCAGTTTTGGTGTATCCATGGGTCGGTGTTTTTTAATGATTTGTAAAGGTTGCCCCCGTTCTGGTGTATTCATGGGTCGGTGTTTGTTTAATGATTTGTAAAGGTTGGCCCCAGTTCTGGTGTATCCATGGGTCGGTGTTTGTTTAATGATTTGTAAAGGTTGGCGCCCAGTTCTGGTGTATGCATGGGTCGGTGTTTGTTTAATGATTTGTAAAGGTTCGCCCAGTTCTGGTGTATGCATGGGCTGGTGTTTGTTTAATGATTGGTAAAGGTTTGCGCCAGTTCTGGTGTATCCATGGGTCGTGTTTGTTAATGATTGTAAAGGCTGGCGTCAGTTATGGTGTATCCATAGGTCGGTGTTTGTTTAATGATTTGTAAAGGTTGGCCCCAGTTCTGGTGTATCCATGGGTCGGTGTTTGTTTAATGATTTGTAAAGGTTGGCCCCAGTTCTGGTGTATCCATGGGTCATGTGTTTGTTTAATGATTTGTAAAGGTTGGCCCCAGTTCTGGTGTATCCATGGGGTCGGTGTTGTTTAATGATTTGTAAAGGTTGGCCCAGTTCTTGTTATGCATGGGGCTGTGTTTGTTTAATGATTTGTAAAGGTTAGCGCCAGTTCTTGGTGTATCCATAGGTCGGTGTTTGTTTAATGATTTTTAAAGGTTGGCCCCAGTTCTGGTGTATGCATGGGCTGGTGTTTGTTTAATGATTTGTAAAGGTTAGCCCCAGTTCTGTGTATGCATGGGTCCGTGTTTGTTTAATGATTTTTAAAGGTTGGCCCAGTTCTGGTGTATTCATGGGTCGGTGTTTGTTATATGATTTGTAGGTTGGCCCCAGTTCGGTGTATCATGGGTCGGTGTTTGTTTAATGATTTGTAAAGTTGCCCATTTGGTGTATCCATGGGTCGGTGTTTGCCCTACTCTTAATTTTGTATTTTTCATGGTCACTGTTCGTTATCTTCATTTTTCTATCAATATAACGACCATCCAATTTTCTACTCAAAACGAGACTGTAACACTGTCAGTAAAATGTCTCAATTTAGAATTTTTCCCTCGAAGAACAATATCTTGGGTATCGAATCAGTTTGAGAGATATAAACAACAAATAGGCAGATAATAATGGGATATTGCTATATAAATATGCAAATTTAACGATGGAGAAACTGAAGTCATCCCGTTTGTCATAAAGTTGAGTTGTTAGTTTGTCATCAACATCTATGTTCAATAAAATATCCAAGTATGAAGCAGATGAGGAAGATTCTGTGGTGTCTTTTATTTAGACTTCACTGGGATATATCGAATCGACATAAAAATGAAAATGATTACTGTTAATAAATAAAACTTCGTCGACATATCGAAATGTCGAATTTAAAGCCACTGCTAAAAATATTAAGAAAATCTGCCTTGTAAAAATATATGGTTGGTTGTATACTGTTTTACAACCCGCTTCAGAATGTTTCTCTCATATGGGGATGCCAGGCCTGTGCTCGACGCTAATGGCCTTTGAACAGAGAGGGGTTTAAATTTTATCGTGCCACTCCTGCTGTGACACGGGACCTCGGGTTTTGTCGTCTCATCCAAAGGACTGCCCCCATTTAGTCGTCGCTTACGACATGCAAGGGGTACTGCGGACCTATTCTAACCCGGTCCCCACTGGGTTGTAAGAATGTCAAAACAGTCCAGCTAATATGTCTTACGGTGTGACCGTGTCTGAGGGCGAAGCAGAAAGTATTGCATGTTGATTTACTGACGTGTGCAGACAGCTTTCATTATATTTTATCTTTTAAGTTTAGGCCTAAAAAAATTTTTTTTTTTGGTTTTTTTTTATTTTTGTTTTTGAGCATGTCAAAATACTTGTTTTGGATAAAGTATCGACACCTTTAGTAATACTGGTACAAGTCATTCTATTGATTGGGTTATGCAAAATTGCTTTAAAAAGAGTTTTTGGTATATTTTTGAATGAGATTGCAGCATATACATGTATTGAATCTGGATTGATTTAGATACATACTATGAGATATATAGATTTTGCTGTCTGACAGATTATTTGATTGATTATTTATTGTTTTTATGTCCCACCGAGAATATTTCACTCATATGGGAGACGTCACCATGCCGGTGAAGGGCTGCAAAATTTAGGCCTATTGCTAGGCAACTCAGGCCTCTAAGAGCAGGGAGGATCTTTTTTCGTGCCACACCTGCTGTGACACAAGACCTCGATTTATCAGGTCTCATCCGAATGACCGCCCCATTCAGTCGCCTTTTACGACACGCAAGGGGATGCTGGTGACCTATTCTAACCCGGTCCCCCACGGGTTACTGTCTGACAGAAGAGATACATGTACATACAGGACAAACTCATGATGCAGTTGTTAAAGCCATGCAGTGTACATATATACAGTCATAAATACATTATGTTTCTATTACTTTATAATTTCTTTTTTATAAAATGAAAAGATTTGTACCAAGATTTATTCACAGGTGCTTGTGGACAGGACTTACGGTACCCCCCCCCCCCTTCTTATAATTTTGGGTTACCCGAAATCCGGCCCACAAACTACCTGAAGCACCTGTGGAGTCTGGAGTCAATAGGCTTTAAAAGTTGAGGTTGGAAAAAAGTGTACATTCAATGACATAATTTTGATTTCTTCAACATTTCTTAGCACTAAAGGGTTATATATTCATTATATTCCCTTTTTTTCTGTATGGTTTGGGTCCTTTGTTTGCATGGCATGGTAGATTTTAACACGCATTTTTTTCAACATCTTTTTCGTCTGAGAATTGGGTTCATTTTATATGCCACAATTTAGGTTATGACTTCTATTTTCACCAGGTGAAGAGTGAAAATCGGTAATTGAGTAGTGTTTCACTCGGAGAATTATCTGCTTTTTTACCTAGCTAAGTAAAAGTGAAAAAATCTATCTCAAAAAATTACTACGGAAACGTAAAATTGTAGGAAATGTGATAACTTCAATATGTGATAATAAATTACAAAGTATCTTGAAACAGCCAAGCATATGTACACGGCCGTTTGCACGTGCTAAAATCAACAAATGATCAACACGTTTTTGTTTTTATGAAGACATTGTTGTGTAGACTGCGCTAGCCACTCGATAGTGTTCAATATCTCAAGGCAAATGCTTTTTTTTCACCACATCTTATGATGGGATAAAAAAAACAACAACCAAAAGTTAGTACGGTCGAGCAGGCAAGCGGGGTGACCCTGCATGATTTCCACGTGCTTTTGCAGTAAACGACGAGACGTGATTACATCTTATTTATGCAACAAATGTGTGAATTTAATTCAATTTAAAGCATTTGTTTTTACAGGCAGAGCTCTAAAAAACATTATTCCTTTAACGATGTCGTTTATATCGTACGATTCAGTCTATACAC
>CAJDSM010000423.1:15205-39860 GCA_903981925.1 Ostrea lurida
ATAATGGTAAACAGTGCATTGTGACGTCATACTCGTCGTCATTGTTTTGAAAATGTGTTCAAGATGAAAGTAACCGAGGAGTGATTATAAGATTGAAAAAATTATGGATTACATTCGTTTTTGTTTTGGGGGCGTTTTTTACGGATTTTACGTACATGTAACATCTCGGGATACCGTGAACTTGGTTAGACGAGATTCAAAATGGAGAAATACCAAAGTTTTCGAGTTCCATAGGTATGGTTTAATTTTTCGTTAGTTTTCTATATTTTCCTTTTATACATGTATATACGTGTTACCTATAGGGAGAGCTTCGCTCAAAGGGCCGTGAGAGGGCTTCGCCCTCTATTAAACAGCTATCAAAAGAATGCAATTCGTGTTCATGAAAATTCCAACGGGCTGTTTGGAGACCTGATCAACAAAGCCAACGAAGATATTGTCAATGGGTAACTCTATCATCTTTTTAACATGAACTTCAGAGTACTTGTGCGTAGAATCAGAGTGGTATTTGACAAAGTAATGTTCTGGAGGACTGATTGCAAAATATGAATATTTCTTTTTTTCATCTTTATTGAAAAAGTAACTGTCTATAATGTCAAAAACGTAGTCTTCAGTAAATCGTGAGGAAATGGTCGAATAAATTGTTGAAAAGTCACCCTTTTCGAAGTGGATTTGAGAGCCGGTTTGTGATTTCAAGCTTGAAAAGTTCATTTTATGATTTATGACAATTTTTTTTAAAGAATCCAGATTTGATTTACACCATATCTGGTTTATATTGTAGATTATGATCAAATGCTAGTAGTGCAATAAACAAAATTAGTTCTACTTTATACCATGTATTATCTACATATTTTGGCAGTTCTTATAGAAAGTCTTTGATATGGTTCTGAGTGTTGTAAGATATCACAGGACGCTTGTTTTGATAAATTGTAATCTTAATGATTACTGTATATAAAACTGATAAGAGCAGTAAAGATCACGAACTAAGAAGATCAAGACTATGAATGCAGTAGTCGTTTTGTCGATTGTATTGCTGTCTTGCGTATATGCAGCTAACCGTGAGTTCCACTACCTTACATATCAGAATCCAATACAAAAGTTAACCATAAGTGATGATCTTTTCAAGGGGGTTTTGTAAGATGTTCTGTCACATTTCTGAAATATTATTTTGTATCAAAGGAAATGTTTTCAGGTTCATTTCATGATTTATGACTTTAATTAAAGACTCTTGCAAGGATATTTACTCAGCGAATCCCAGCAGTGCTAATGGAACCTACACGATAAGCAACCGTAAAAACCAGCCATACAAGGTTTACTGCGAATTTCACAACAACTTCGGATATACGTATGTGTCCAAAAAAACTAGCGTTGAAGTGAACATCAACGATCTCTTCACCACGAAAGCGCATGTCAAAGTGAGGCACGTGAAAGCAAATGGCGTCCAAGCTGAAACAATCATGGAAAACATAAGCAACTACCCGAAACAACCTCTAGGAATATTCTACAATCAGCACTCAGGATATGCAGCATCCGTCAATGCTGGTAATCTCGCCCCATATCTTTATTTGGGTTTCCTGCCAATAAGTTTGGCTAACCATGTCAATCCTCAAGGGTATCGTGCCTCGGGTCAAGATTTCAGATTCACAAACTGCGACAGAAACCCAAACAGCTACTTTGTGTTTTACTTCAACCCTAACAATAAGGCCCCCATTGGTTATGTCAACCATTGTTGCGAGTCCAGCCTCATGCACTCATGGATAACAACGGCTCACAACTTACCTTCGGCGGACAATATGCCGGATGAGTTCTACTTTGACTATGAACTTCACTTCGGAGGCTGTGGTGGCTACGCCTTCATTCATCACCACAACGACATTAACGGCGCTGCTCTTGGTGTGCGCTTCGGTGAGTTTTCTGCAAAGCTTTCGAATGCTACTTAGACTTAACATTTTTCAATTTGCAGATATGAACTTTTTTTAGCATTTTGGTTATTACAATGAAAGATGTATAAAATTAATGAATCTGTAATTGCAGTTATTTAGTAAGCCAATAGAGTTAGATAATACTGTTGTGTTCTTCCTGGATCTGTAGAACTAAGAGATCCCTGTCAAAGCACCCCATGCCAAAACGGAGGCAGTTGCTATTCGGAGAACGAGACCAATTACTTTTGCGAGTGCCCAGTCGGCTACGAGGGAGTTTCCTGTGAACTGAAAGGTAACTCTCTCTCTCTCTCTCTCTCTCTCTCTCTCTCTCTCTCTCTCTCCTGAAAAACGATATCTTCTGAAGCTTCAAAATTTCATATTTCAGGAAATACTGGAACTGGTGGAATAATAGGTTAACAAAACGAGAAAGAAAATCGGAAGCTGAAATCCGCAATGTAGTTTTTTTTGGTTCACTACAAAACCAAATAAAGAATAAGTGATAGTTAAAGAATTTGTTTTGCTTTCCCAGACACTCTTGGAGCTATCTAAGATAAACAGTATCCACAGATAACAGCTATAAGCTACTCGATATTACCTTTCTTCATGTAACATGTAACAATTGATATCAAACTTAAATTATTTAAAAGTCAGTGATTTACAGTTCTAAGTTATAAATCAACAAATGTGTCCAGAGTTTGGTTTTGTTCCGATATTCTTGTTTACGTTGTGCTTTGATTATTTACATGTACATTACAAAACGTTTGATGATGTAGATTACATTCTATAAGAAGGAAAGACAATTTCTCCCAAGAACTATGTCTCGTTTCAAACAGGAGGTATCTATTTTTAAAAAAACCTTGAATTTTTTGTTAAGATCTCTACAGATATAAAGTACAATTTTTTATGGTTCGTGGCCATTAACTTTTTAGCTCACCTGAGCCGAAGGCTCAAAGTTGAGCTATTCTGATCGCCTTTTGTCCGTCGTCTGTCTGTCTGTCTGTCTGTCTGTCTGTTAACTTTTCACATTTTCGACTTCTTCTCAAGAACCGCTGGGCCAAAATCAACCAAACTTGGTACAAATTATTCTTGGGTAAAGGGAATCAAGTTTGTTCAAATGAAGGACAGGCCCCCATCAAAGGGGAGATAATCACGAAAATGCAAAAATAGGGGTGGTGTCATTTAAAAATCTTCTTCTCAAGAACCACTGGGCCAGGAAAGCTGAAATTTATATGAAAGCTCCTCATATAGTGGAGATCAAGTTTGTTCAATCATGACCCCCGGGGGTACGATGGGGCCACAATAGGGATCAAAATGACATGTAATTATATAGAAAAATCTTTAAAAATCTTCTTCTCAAGAACCACTGGGCCAGGAAAGCTGAAATTTATATGGAAGCTTCCTGATATTTAGGAGATTTAAGTTTGTTCAAATCATGACCCCCGGGGTATGATGGGCCACAATAGGGGATCAAGTTTTACATATGATTATATTTGGAATTTTTTTAAAAATCTTCTTCTCAAGAACCACTGGGCAGGAAAGCTGACATTTATATGAAACTCCTGATGTAGAGGAGATTCAAGTTTGTTCAACTCATAATCCCCGGGGTACGATGGGGCCCCAATAGGGGATCAAAGTTTTACATAGATTATATAGGGAAAATCTTTAAAAATCTTTCTTCTCAAGAACCCTGGACCAGTAAAGCTGACATTATATATAAAGCTTCCTGATATAGTGGAGATTCGAGTTTGTTCAAATCATGACCCCCAGGGGTATGGTGGGGTCACAATAGGGGATCGAAGTTTTACATTTGAATATGTAATTAAAAATTGTCTAATCAAGACCAAAAGACAACATTTACCTTAAAGCTTCCTGATATAGAATAGAATCAAATTGATCATATCATACCTCCCGGGGTAGGGCAAGGCCACAACAGGGGATCAAAGTTTTGCATAAAATGTTCTTCTCCAGAACCACTGGTTCAGTTTTAAGGAAACTTGAAAATTCTTTTCTAAATCACCACTGCTGAGCCAGGGCCAAAGGTCACTCAGGTGAGCGCCCATGGGCCTCTTGTTTATCCAGATCATGGATCCATTGTAAACACCAATGGATTCAAGTTTTAACAGTTGAATGCATCCCCTGTTGACTGGTCACACCCGCCGTGGGCCCAATATCTTTTTTCAGGTAATCAGAGTAATTCATAGTCAAAATTAAGATATAAATAACTACCTAACATTTGGTATCAAACCCAACGGCAGGCTGCATTTGTAAATTAGATTGTTAGAACGTCCATATAATTTGCGAAATGATGCATGGGTACAGACACTGTTCACTGTTAAAAACTCTTTTGAAATAGTATGACACAGCTGTAAGTTTAGGTATGAAATCGTGTCAGTTGTAGTTATGTTGACTTCGGGTAAGTTCATATTTACATATTGATGAAGTGAAGAAAATAATTATTTGCACCGTATGTAGATCGTAAAGTCCTTATTTAAGTCCTTATTTAGAGATAGATATTGAGTGAGATTCATCAATAAAGATACTACTATGTAAAGGTGAAAATAACGAAAGCGATCAATCTCAAAACTCCTATAAGGAATACAAAATTAAGAGTTGGGCAAACACTGACCCTGGATACACCAGAGGTGGGATCAGGTACCTAGGAGGAGTAAGCACCCCCAGTCGATCCGTCACATCCACAAAGCGCCCTATCTCGATCAAGTAAACGGAGTAATACCCAGTCAAAATCAGTATGTAAATGTATGCAAAGTGCCCCATTCTGATTATGATATAAACCTGACATTATTTGCAAAATTAATTCTCTTGCAGTGGAAACACCTTTCCGTAGAATTTGAATTTTAGAAGTATGGTAAAAGAATATGTGTATGATATATAAAGGCTACCGCAGTATAATCTTTATTTGGTTCAGTCATGTGGAACCAGACACCTTATTCACACTAGTTGATAGGATGTTTTACGCTGTAGTAGATCCAAGAACCTTTAAAAGGAGTTTGAGATCATCGACTTTTTCTACTCCAGCAGTAACCAACAATGTTTTAACAAATGTAACCCGATGCCTCCCTACTACACATCCATCAGTGGACACTAATGTTTTAATCGTATGCTAGAGTAAGCTACGAATGTAGAATGAGAAGGTGGGTGTGTTCAGTGCGGAATTAATTCAATATATATTGTCATACCGGTATTTTATCACATTTTTTTTCTTTTAGATTCCTGCAAGGATATATATTCTGCAAACAGTGACAGTCCAAATGGCACTTACACAATATACAATCGGAAAAATCAACCTTATAAAGTCTACTGTGAATTCCATTCCAAATATGGATACACTTATATTTCAAGAAATTCACTCCTTGAAATCAACATGGATGACTTGTTTACAACAACAGATCACGCCAAAATACGGCACGTCAAAGCAGACGGTGCTCAGATTGAGACTGTGGTAGAGAACATTGAGCGATATAAGAATATCTCGCTTGGTATATTTTACAATCATCACCCAGGATATGCCACGCCTATCAATTCCGGAACTTTAGCGCCATACCTATACTTGGGGCTTCTTCCTATACAAATAGCTAGCCATGCTGGGGACATACAAGGTTATCGAGCATCAAACCAAGATGTCCTCTTCACGAACTGCGATGCACAACCTAACAGTTATTTTGTATTTTACTTCAACCCCAGCCAAAAGGCGAACGCTGGATATGGTAGTGGTTGGGCCACAACTGTGTTCATGAACTCGTGGATTACCCTAGGCAGCACGCTTCCGTCGGCCAGCAATATGCCAGCTGAGTTTTATTTTGACTACGAGATTCACTTTGGAGGCTGTGGTGGATATGAGTTTCATCATCAAAAAGAAAACATAGATGGCGCTGCTCTTGGTTTACGATTCGGTAGTCATATACTTGTTTTCTGTACAAATATTTCTTTTTATTTGGCGACTCGAGATATTTCCAAGACGCACATACTTTCTGCACAGTACTGATATTACCAGTATCGAAAGCGATACATAATTTAACGTTAATGAATTATAGGGAAGTAATTCGATAAAAAAAAAATTGAAAACTTTTGCTCTAAAAGAGACCTTTCGGCTCAAGCTAATGTTTTTATATACATTATTTCCATTGTAGATGCATATGATCCTTGTGTATGTTCTCCGTGTCAAAATGGCGGTAATTGCCGGTCGCCATCTGAAAGTCGATTTATCTGTGATTGTGCACATGGCTACACTGGTGACACATGCGCAGATTTAAGTAAGAATATTATATTCCATTCAATTCATAATCTTAAATCATCATTGTTGCATACTATGTTATATGATGTCCCAGAACGGGATGTTGATTTTTTAGTTTGAGTTCGTGAAGATTATAGTAACGCTATGTATTATATACATGTGCTTCTGGGTCGGTGTAAATACAAAAATATAAGACAAATTCAACAAAATGTGTATGTAAAACACTGATGCCCCCGGACAGAACTATACCAGTGGAAGGGGCTTCATGTGAAATATGAAAGCCCTATCACTTACCATTCAAAAGTTAAGGTCAATGTTAAAGATTTTGCAAAGATTTCTGGAGCATAAAAATCACAATATGAGTAATGACAGGGTGTCCCATATAGAGGCTACAGTTGTATAATAATATACCTGCTACGAAAATTGTAACTTATTCACTCATTCGGAAAATATACGTCAGAGGCTACAAATACTCATTGGTGGAATGCATCAATATATGGTGGATTATCATCCATGCATCAATGGAACAAGAAAAGCCAGCTATTGTGGAATGGAACCAATCACCCGTTCATTCAGATCAGAATCATTAATGCATCTATTGATAAATCATTTATAGATAGATAGATAGATATTTATTGGCACAAACACAATTACAATAATTGGCAAAGGCCCAACATGTCAAGAATGTATTATTCACAATACTGCATGTCCTCAGCAAAACATATTTAATATTGTTAAAAAAGTACATGTACATATTAAGTATGAATTATGTATACTAGTCCTCTTCTTGCAGATAAACTAGTACCATGGAAGGTTAACTGTTTCTCGGAAATTAATCTGTTGTAAAATTTCATTCTGTTGTAAAAATTATAACTTGGTCCCTCATCTAGATTATATAGGTCAAATGCATCATCCCAGTCTTGAGTGTCCCGTAAGCTATTCATGCGAATTTTAAATGTGCAGCGTTCGTGGTTTTGTTTGGCTTGGGGTGGATCGTAATGTACATTACACCAATTTTTTTTCTATCTCCAACATTGAAGATTTCCAATAATAATAGTAAGAGTCACAGAAAACGCAAATATCCTTGAATCCCTTCAGAATCATTTGATGATGATAATGAAAATATAATCATACAACAACTGACAGTGTGTTTGTAGTATGTACATATGTATATATGTAAAGGTGCATTACAATTACTTTTTTTCAAAGAGAGGTAACTCAGACACATGTATAAACAACTGTGCACAGTAAATTTTCTCAAAATATCAAAGAACAAATGCAGGAAAAATGTGCTGAAAACTTCAGGATTTCATTATCTATTATAGGGAGAGGGTTGTGCCTGCTGCCCGATCCCATTCATATTATTTTCCAAACCCCAGGAAATAGTCTGATTTTTTCTCAGAATAGCTAAGGGTACTATGATTTTATTTTAAGAATAGTTTTTAAAATATACAGATAACGGACGTTGCGCATGACCTTAAATAGTGTTTTTGTCCGCGGACGACGACAGAGTTCTGACCGTAATGAACTTCCAAGGCACATACCCCCAGAATATAAGCAATGTATAGATTACATGGACAAAAGCTTGTCATCGATGTGATTTTTTATCGACATATTTCTCCCAACCAAGTTATTGTGTACGTTAAACAATAGCTAACTGAATGTTATGTATACTGAATGAATGCCGTGATTCATGCGTTTCAATTTTGATACAAGAATATTAATTTATCTGGAAAATTGTGTTATAGTACTAGTAGATTATGGAATTGACGAATCGATGACGCATGTATATTTTATGTATTTCAGACCCACATGTGTAGTAAACTTTGGAGTTCTTATCAACACCGTTGCATTGCCTCTATTGTGTACCAGGTCAGGAAATAAATCAATGATTAAAGTTGTTTTCGCAGTCGTCAGCATTTCGCAAATTCTATGGTCGTTATAACGATCTACTTTGCTTGTACAACCTGCCTTTGGGTCAAATGCTGTCTGAAGTTTTTCATACCAATTGTTAGGCCGTTCTTTATACACTGAATAATGTGGCTGTTTGTATGGCTCACGGGCGGGTGTGAGCGATCGACACGGGGCGCTTACTCCTCCCTACGCACCTGATACCACCTCTGGTATGACCATGGTCGGTGTTTGCCCAAATCTTAATTCTGTATTCCTTGTGAGAGTGGTGAAATTGATCTCTGTTCTTCACCATTTCATTCAGACGAGTTGATGAGACAGAAAACATTCATATTGTGGCAGTTTATTAAAAGTTTATTTAATATAACATATCAATTAAAACAACATAATTAAAATATTCGATTTATATATAACAAAAAACAATTAATAACAAATTCTAAGTCATATTCCAGAACAATGTACGTAGATTGCTAAAATATCACAGACTCGGTATCATATTTCATTCAAAAGAATTTTAAAAACTCATTGGTAAAGGTTTCATATATACACTAAGAACCATTTTGTCATATCATTCATTTTTGTGGGAAACATTTTCCTTTATTTTTTAAAATGATTCGAAAATAATTTTCAATCCTCATCTTTTATCACGAATTAGTTGTATATAGTAGTGATGTGTATGCAAACTTTATAATTTCGGGATATAAGCTTGCTCAGGAAATACATTGGCAACAACCGCAAATTGTAAAATAATTTTACATCATTCTCAAGATTCGTTGTCAATGACAACTAAATTACCCCACATTCTCATTGATCGAAAGGCACATTATCACATGTACTATAAATGATTTGAAAAAAATCAGTTTCGTTCCTGTTGAGGTAAAATATGATGTAAATATATCCTAGTAATGCACTCAAAGTCGTAAAATAGATAGTGTCCGGTCATGTACAGGGATTTAAATACAAGCAGGAAAACGATATACAATGGCTCACTCGGGTATACATGAGAACTACTATGGAATAACTCGTTGATATGTAATTATCACGGAAGTCATCACAAGTACGTATTGATGAACATTTTAGAATTGACATTGCATTTGTATCTGAGACATTTACCATAATGCCCTCCACATCCGCCCACTACGTTCGCTCCGCCAACATAAAGCTAAGTCCGATAATTAACCCAATCAGGAGAGAAATGGTTAGAACACAGAATACAATTATGATGGTCTTACTGCTAGCCCTCCTTGTTCGTACTGTTGCAAGATCCTGTAACACAATAACAATCAATGTCATAACGAAATTCAATCCACCATTGTTTTAAAAATGCCCTTATATCTGCAGTTTTTCATCTTTATGAACAGTTATCAAAATGTATATCTCAAACGTTTCAATGAATTATTCATTGAGTTTTAAATTCAAGCATTACATATATTATTTGATATTTTATAACGTGTATCTGTCTAGATCTAATTAAAAATCATTTGACATGTGCTCATACTAACTTCAAAGTTGTAATTCTAGCCAACAGATATACTGCAATGCCTAGTATCCAATATAAGATGAGACTGTCTGGAAAATTAAAATCTACAAACCCTTTGTCTCCGAATACGTTGATGGGCGTGGTCACTAGACCTGTAATACTTCGGAAGGTCTCGGGGATTTATAAAGCGGTCGTTGTATCCAGGCAGTGTATCAGTGTACGGTGGTGGATTTAGGGGCACGGCTCCGGTTGAGGTGTACCACACACCTCCGATACCGGATGTCTGGAGTGTGTTACCTGGAGTCACGGAACGCCCAGCTACATCATTATAGGAGGGTGGTAAGTCTCCTGTTCACACAGAAACAAAACACACAATCAAGTTAAATGATCATTTCATATTAGAGGTACCAGAAAAGTTGGAGAAAGATCTTCGAAATTATTATGTTCACCTAAGATAGTTTGTTAAGAATCTGATTTTGGATCTTTTTATTGTGAGTTACATGAAAATGTATGGAAGAACTCGGGCACCGGAAGCATTCCCTACAAGAAAGTAGTCTACCCAACTCTCCCCCAAACCCTGGACCGGAAGTCTCTCAAAATTGAATCAACTGCTGCACTTGAGACGCCCACCTTGATAATAATCAGGAATCACTCTTAATATGACTCAGTACACTGACAAACTAAAATACAAATCACCCCCCCCCCCCCATACAGAACACATGTTATTCCACAAAATTATATCGTTATATCGTCTTGGTTTCGTATATAAACGAGATTTTTTTCTAATTCTCTACCACAATATTTCAATTCCTCCAACTATGAACCTATGATGTCCAATAATAATATGGTCTTTATAGAAATCTAATTTGCCAACACGATCTGCAATTTGGTCAAATGCTGTCTGACGTGTTTCATACCACGTGACCCACTAAATGTGACGACGGATTACTGCGTTTACCTGATGAAGACAATGAGCTCACTGCGGTTGTGACCGGTCGACACGGAATGCTTACTCCTCCTAGGCACCTGATCCCACCTCTGGTGTGTCCGGGGGTCCGTGTTTACTCTCCTCTTAATTTTGTATTTATCATAAAAGTTATGATTGATCACTGTTTTGTCACTTGCTTTCATTTGAATGTTCAAATAAAACTTGAAATATTGTGTCCTATTGAAACTGGAACAATGGATGCATGCATGTATACAAACATGTACATACATGTATACATGCGTCCGTCCCTCCCTACGAATCACTAAAATGACCAACGTTAGGAATAATTAGAATTAGTGTCAATTTTTTGGGACTAAAATTAAGAGTTAGGTGTACACGAACCCCTGGAAGAATCAGGTGCCTAAAAGGCTTAGGAGTAAGCATCCCCTGTCGATCGGTTACAACGTAATCCGAGGTCTAAAGCATTTTGTGAAGAGCGGCCTTACAATTGATATAAAACACAATAGATAACATCAATCCCAATGAAAGGTTGCATTTTGTAAATTAGTGCGTTATAAAACGACCATAGAATATAAAATGACGAAGTAAAAAAGTATCAAACGTAATCATAGTCCGAAAAAAAAACCACATACAAAATCGAGTGTAGGGCAACACGGACCTTCGACAAAAGCGAAGGCAGGAACAGGTGCCATGGAGGAGTAAGCATCCTCTGCTGACCGGTCACACCCGCCGTGAGCCTGTAGTCGAAACAAAGTAAACGGGGTTACCTGTCGTCAAATCTAGTATGAAAATCTGCTGAATGCTTACTTTAATTGACGAAACCCCTCTAGCATCAATTATCTGTCAGAAAACCTGCCTTGATTAGAAAAATAATCATACTCAAAACAGATTACCCTTTCAAGAGTTCAAATAGACCTCCTTAAAGCATTTAAACTGTATAGGGTATTGTTATTTGTTAAAGTAAATGTTTTTAATATTTTTTATATACGGGTATTTTATATTTCAGGTTTCCAATTAAGATATTAAAAAATAAAGATAAATTTTTAAATCTGTCTTAAAAAGTGCAATGCACTCATAATTATCTCCATAATTGACAGGAGTAAAGTACAAGGTGCCCTTCTCAAACGCAAACAAGCAAACTTCCATTATTTTCAAAACACTTCATTGTATATTTGCACTTTAAGTCTTTTCACTGAATATAAATTTAGATCTGAATTAGTATAAGGGTACCTGTTGCTTTACAATCAACATTTTTATCAGTAGATGTACCTTGATGTTTTGACGTCTGATGACGTAATTAAGAACGTGTTTTGCAACACGTGATATAATCACTTTTCCTATACTTTATGATTATTTAGGAAAAGTGATTTTAACAGCTGATTGGTGCATGTATTTTCTTCGGTTTTTATAAAACATGTGGGTCTTAAATCTACAATCACTTTTTACTTTCATGTGGATTTCAGTGCGTAGTTGTATAGATACTGCCTTTGGGTAGAAGTGGATATTTGTCCTATAGCACCGTCTCTTGCTACCCTCTGCGTCATATCATAATCTACAGACACTCTATTTGATTAAGATGTCCACACATTTGTGGATGGCGATGAGGAGTTAATTACTAGATGGTTTTTGTTTTGTTGATATTGTATTTGTAACTTTTGGTAGAAGATATTTCATCACTGAATTTATTCTGTTCTATAGCACTGTCTCTGCTACCTTCTGTATCATATACGATATATACATATCTCCATTTCAGCTGAGTCTGCCAGCAGCATACGACACTCCCATATTAATGATGAACATCAGTATAGTCCATTGCACATAGATATGTGTACTGGAACTCGGTCCCACATTGTAGTTCAGTGTTATTCACGTTTGGGCCCTAATTTGTACTGAACTGTTGAACAATAAATAATATCAATATTTAGCTCATTCCGGTGGTGCATATCGCTCGCTAGTTGATAAATCATAGCTTTATCAAATGCCCGTTTGATATAGCACTTCCGGTCCGAACTACTTTTGAGATCATTCCCGCTTCAATATCCCTAGTTAATTTAACTTTCTTGTTATAAATTTTTTTTTTTGAAAAAAAAAATCTTTTCACCAATATTCACTAAAGCATAAACAACTTGTTTAGGCAATTGTGTTTATTACACAAAACTACATAATTATTTAGACCATCTGATAAAATGCTCTATTTAAACAAGTGCAAGTCTTAGCATTGATTTTAACACAACTTCGCAACAGAGAATGTTGAGCACAAATGACTGAGATAGCAGGAACTATTCCATCCTTTAGAGACATTCTAGACCTAACGAATATAAAAATATTTATTACATGTAATATATTGCTTTGCAGAGAAACAGGAATATGTTGGTACACAATGTTTATGCTGTGAATTAGGACAAAATTTGTGATAAATGACCCATGCTTGTGTATGCAATTTATACCTGCTCTAGTGGAATTACAAGGTCTTTTGGCTTGAAATGGTTGTGACCTTCAACTAATCTGTATATTCAATTGGTGAAGCATAAAACCCATTAAGAATGGTATATACAAAATGTCGAATGATTCTTGTACAGTGTGAAAATACATATAGACCGTGGGCCAGTAACACATTACCTCCCCCCCTCTGGGGATTTTTCAACACTATGATATTTTGAAAGTGTGTAAAAAATAAAGGTAAACGACGGTTGTTTGACATTTCTATGTTGGGGCGTTTTCAAGATATGATTATTTGAATTTATCAATTTTTGGCAAATTCAGTATAACCCTTACTGTGTTCCATACCGCATTACTTATTAATGCAGACGGAACGCAATAGCTTAAAAGATTTTGCAGAAAGAACATCAATGAACATTTGGAATATAGAGGACAGGAAAGTAGCACATGACTGCGAGATACCTTTTTATTCATTTGTGCCTTGCCATTGACCTGACGCTTAATTCGCCGCAAAACCTGTAATGCTACCTTATATAGCCATGTATGGCAGGTGCTAAGTGCTAGTATTGAATAAAGTGTACGATGAATGGTTAATTTATATACAAAGTATGACTTTGTAATATACACAATTTGAATTAGCACTTTAGTAAATATAACTTCCATGTAAAATATTAATTACTGGCTCGTTTCCATGTCTTTGATGTATGGAGGCCATTAATGTATATAATCACAAAAAGAACGCTCGTGGCTCTTTGGAGTATAAGTGCTAAAATAGGGGAAATATAAATAATTATTTAGCTGTAGAGAATGGACATATAAAAACAATGAAATAATTCATCAATAATGTAATTTGATGAAATATATTCTATATTTATATAAAAGATAAATATACTGCCATATACGTAAAATTGTATACATTTTTTATTTTCTGATGACTTTATGTTACGTAGAAAAAATCCATGCAATCTTTAGTCCGTAAAGAAATCTGTTTCAGCTCCACATCAAATTAAAATCAGCATAAAGATTTGTCGTACATTTAGAACAGATTGTAAAGGATGGTGACATAAAATCTTTCAAGCTTCAGTTTTCAAAAAAGTATGAGGCTGAGATTAGAAGGTAGAGTCCCAAGGATAGTAAAGACATGTATTGTTATTCAGAAACGCACACTTTCCATTGCTGGTGTTATGTCAATTTACACATATTAATTGATTGAAACCAAAATTAAGTATAGAGGAAAGTATAGAGCCTCGTCGAGTGAACAACCAATTTCAAATGTAAAGACGTTCTTTTAACCTTCGACAAGTGTCTGTTCGGTTATTAAATCTAAAGGACAAATGGACAGAAATTGATAACGTTAAAAAAAAAACGAACAAAACCGATTAAAACACACACAGCAAAATACGCCATAACAAATCTGCCGAAATGAAAATTGACTTTGACATAATAAGTCAAGTTCGAGATATATTTTGTTGCCAAAGAGGTGATCTGAACAAAAACTTCTCTTGGTCTGATGACCGACACAAATCGGAAACTGAAGACACAAATCAGAAACTGAAAATCAAGTGAGTTCAGAGCATCATGGAAAGGCAAGATGTAACTATCCTTGCATGTGATTTTGCAGTTGCTAAAAAGTGTATGCAATAATATATAAGGCAAAGACAATGAACAGTGACCAATCTCGTAAGTCTTAAAAAGAACAGAAAACAAGTGTTGGGCCTGCACGGACCACTGGATAAACCATAGGTGGTATCAAGTGACTCAGAGAAGTATAATTTGGCAAAATCTAGAAAAGCACAGCGATATAATTGTTCGTTTAGGAGTTTTCCATTCTCTATCCTCTGCACTGTAAACCACTGGGGAAAATAATGAGCGCAAGTGGACTTTCACACATGATTATTGAGTCCGGAATATATGTACCATATGTCAGAAAATGTTATAAACTCCAAATTTCATATATGTACCTAGCCTTGATGTCAAACAACTTGATATACATAAACATGAGGATTAGTTGTTTAAAGCAAAATGCATCCTTGCAAAATGTCCATAATATGACTGTTGGAAATTTTTCTCTATTTCAACAATACTGTATAATATGTATTTTGCCCCAAAACTCGAAGACGTTACCATGCAAATATCAATGCTAGACAGTCGGATTTACAATTAAGGGGTTACTCACTAATGATACTTTAAGAAAATTATTATTTTCAAAGGTTCATATGATTTATATAAGATATGGAGAGGTTCTCCATTTTTCAGTGACTTTTAAAATTAAAAATCATGTTGTAGCCTCCAAACTCATAAACATTCATTCATATTTATGTCAAACAGCTAAATATATAATCAAGGGGTTACATTTATTTACAAAAGACTTGTTTGCAAATGATAATGACATCTATATCGGATCTGATTAGGTTTTTCTCCAATTTTCGGCGATTATTATTTTCACAATTTTCAAGTTTTTGCCCCAAAACTCAAAAAGGTCTCCGTGCAAACTATTTTATTTATAATCAAAGGGTCACATACTTTCAGAAAACAATTTTTGTCATCAGTCAATATTATCTATGGAGAGCTGAAAGAGTTTTCCATTTTTCGATTATTTTGTCAGAAACAATCCTGTTTTAGCCCCAAAACTTCTATGTTGGACAACTGATTATCTATATTTGAATGTTTTACATAGCGTTCACAAAAGTACTTGTTTGCCAAAGGTCAATGATATTAGTATTCGGATCCGAGGATGTTTTTCAATTTAGGTGATTATTGTTTCATGTCCTTTGCCCCAAACCTCAAAACGCCCCCACGTAGGAATGTCAAACAACCTGATTTATAATCAAGGGGCTAAGTACTTTCAAATTATACTTGTTTTTCAAAAGTCAATGACATATATATCAGATCTGAGGAGTTTTTCCAAATTCAACAATTTCATGTTTTTTGCCCCAAAATTCAAAAACACCCCACGTAGGAATGTCAAACAACCTGATTTATAATCAGGGGACTATTATCTTTCAACAAAAAAACTTGTTTGCAAAAATCCCCAGGGGTCCCCCATTACCTTTACTGGCCCATAATCTTATATACATATAACATGTATTCCATAACTTGCACCAAACAACATGAGAATTCGATATAGTAGAAGCGTTTTATTTCAGCTAAATACGCATAATTTTCGGGATTGTAATGTGTTTTCTTTAGTGAAAGTAGATAGGTTTGCCCATATAGATCACGGTTTGAATTTCTCGCGGAATGGCGTCATCAAACGTTCGACAAATTAGAGCACAGTATTTCAATTTGATCTATAGATATATGTTTATGTAGCATATCAAATGGAAGGTCTTGATGAGTAGATTTCAACCGGGGGTGGAGGTTGGGTGCTCCGANGGTTTATGTGACATATCAAATGGAAGGTCTTGATTAGTAGAGTTCAACCGGGGGTGGAGGTTGGGTGCTCCGAGATAATTGATTGCAAAATCAAAACGTTGTCCGAAGGGTATCGTGTGGCATGTCAAATGGAAGATCTAGACGAATAGAGTGCAGCCGAGAGGAATAGTGACACCGCCCTGACAATACATTGTTGTCTCCCCATATCAACAACAGCCGCAAGATATATGTACAGAAATTTATAAAATCAATACCAGAAGATATATCTCTCCAGCAGCAACAGTAGCAGCAACAACAATAGCAGCAAACACTATGCAGCAGCAGAATTTAACTATAGCTCCAAAAGTAACACAATCATCAANGCAAACACTATGCAGCAGCAGAATTGCACTATAGCTCCAAAAGTAACACAATCATCAACAGCAACAACAGCATAATCAACAAATATCTATCTCTTTTACTGTGTCAGCTAGATTTAATGGATTACATAGTGAGTACACATTCCTTTGACAGATGATATAAATGCTCTAAACGCTCGTTAATTTTTTTCATTACCGATCAGAGTGGCGAAAACGTTAGTTATTAGATCCACCAAAAACAAGCATATGTTCCCAAATAACAAACCTTACGACTTAAAGATTGCAATGCTAAGAAGGTTGATGATTAACGAACCGTGGACTTATAGAACTACATGTATGTGAATTTTGTACCACTAGCACTGCCGAGACTTCCAAGAAAGACCATTTCAATTACTGTAATGCCTGCGACATGTCTCAGGTAGGTGAACAGTACAGTACAGACAGTCGTGTTGTGTTGGGGTCCAACAATATTGGAATCTTCACAAGACCCTACCCAGTGCCGCTGCAAATTCAAGAGTTTGAAAATATACCCCTGGAAATAAGAGATAAGGACAATCAACCTGCAACCTTCCTCAATGACGATATCAGCCTGACTCTCATTTTTCAATTTGCACCACCAGTCCACTGAAAGCGGAAGATGGACACTAGTTTGAGATACCACAACCTCTAAGAAAATGTCAAGAAAGAACAGAAGCATTTCCAAATGCAGCAGACATGTGCGTGTGACAAAGACAGCTCGTTTACAGAATGAAATAAAGTTCATACAAACCCTTCAAGAAGGGACTTATATCAACATGGCGTGTTTAATGTAAAAGGAATATGACAACAAATTTCTTCCTTAGATGTTGAATTCATTAGTGATTAATGCGAATGCAGTGATTAAAAAATATTTGAAATTGATTTTTTTTTTGTGTGTGTACTGATTAAACGTCTGTATGTATCTAAACAGTATTTGCATGAAGTTGTAATAAATAGTTTGAAAAAGAACATCAGTGTTGTTGTTCTTGTAGAAACAGAAATAAATGGCCATATAAAGAAATAACCATTGTCTTGTGACCATGAAGCATCATATTATAGCTGATTTCCAAATCTTGAAGAATTTTGGTGATTGTTGAGTGTATATCCTTCTTTCCCAGAATTATTACTTATCGTTTGCTTTCATAACCTCCGACATATTGAATCATCAGAAATTTGATCAGCATGGTAGTTAATGACCATGGGACACTCCGGGCTCTTCTAGTCAAGACCCCCCCCCCCCATTTGATATGTCACATGATATTCTTTGGGTAACTTTTTGATTTTGCACATAATTACCCCGGACTAACCCAGACTGGGTTCTACTGGATGATAAATTGATAAATTCCAATTCATGCCACACAACACCCTATCAACTAACTTTTCCATTTTGCACTCAATGACCCAGGAACACCCCCAGGCTGAACTCTACTCGTCGAGATATTCAATTTGATAAGTCACACGATACTTTTCCAATATTTTTTCCATTTTGCACTCAATGATCCCGGAACACCCCCGGGCTGAACTCTACTCCTCGATACCCTCAATTTGATATATCACACGATACCCTTCCAATACTATTTTCATTTTCCACTCAATGACCCTGGAACACCCCAGGCTGAACTCTACCTGTCGAGAACTTCAGTTTGATATGTCACACGATACCCTTCTGAAAATTATATTATTGTGCACTCAATGACCCTGTGTCACCCCCGGGCAGAACTCTACTCGTTGCACTATTTCATTTGATATGTCACACGATACCCTTGGAGTAAGTTTTTGATTTTTCACTCAATGACCCTTCAATACCCTCTCGGCTGAACTATATTCGTCTAGACATTCCATTTGGCATGCCACACGATACCCTTCGAACAACGTTTTGATTTTGCAATTCAATTACATCGGAGCAACCCACCCCCGGTTGAACTCTACTCGTCAAGTCCTTCCATTTAATATGCCGCTTACGCCTATAAAGATCAACTTGAAATACTGTGCTCTGATTGGTCGAAAGTTTGATGACGTCATTCCGCGCGAAATTCAAACCGTGATCTATATGGACACACCCCACTACTTTCACTAAAGAAAACACTTTACAATCCCGAAAATCATTCGTATATACTGATATAAAACACTTCTGCAATACCAAATCATCATGTTGTTTTGGTGCAAGTTCCGGATGAGATGTTATATGTATATGCATATAAATATTTTCTATACTAGTGAAGTAGCCCACAACAAACATTAACTCCTGCAGGTAAGATAGTGGAACAAGGAGAATATACACCCACACGTTTATGATTGATAATATCTTTATAAATGAAAATAAACTTTGAATTCATTTTAAATTCATTTGCTTAAATCACATCCCTGCAATTATCCGCGTAGTGGATTATATCATGTTTGCAAATAGGCAACATTGGTTCAATATCTGGTAAAATTGAAAATTATAACAGTCATTTCTTATAATTAAATTTCAAGCGACTATTTTGAAGTCATATACTTTATTTCGAAGTTCTGAATAACAAAATAAATGTCAAAGTTCATGTCGTAGGAATTTAGCTTCAACTGACGTCATTCATGATAGCGCTTCGATCATTTGTCGGTGACGTGTAGAACTGGGACTTAGCTTCAACTGACGTCAAAATAAGGTATCGAGCATTTGTCTGTGACGTATAAAACTGTGACGTACAAAGTTCAGTTTATACGGTATGAATTGTAAAATTAGGGTTTACACGGGTATAAACCAGAACAATTGTAATACAACAGATAGGAAGACCGTGTGCAAAATTTAATTATTTAGATGTATAATGAAGGAATATTTTTTCTTCAATGATGCTTCCTCTGTAGGAGGTTGTATCATTTACATGTAATCTCTCTTACTTCTAACACCGCTGACAAAATACTGATGTTTAAATAGATTTAAACTCCCAAATGCGCTGATTTTCTTGTGACAGTGTGAATGTAAATAAATCAATTAGCAAATATCACATGCCAAATATATCTAAATGATCATATACATATGTACAAAATGCTAATGACGCAGTCAAATTTAATTTTCTAAATGGTGCTCATTCATTTAAATCTTATTAATTTTACACAGTCACACTTTAAATTTTCTGAAAATATGTACATGCAACCTACCTTCTACCGCCCTAATCATTCATATGAAGAGATATCCGCATGCGCTACTTGTATAAAAAGCTATTGCTCACCACTAGGGGGTGCTGGTTCCCTGTAGCTATTATTTTCGTGTCTCATCTGTCTGAAGACAATAACGCCAAATAATTTACAATATCATTAAGAGCCATTGTATTTCATATGTTGTCAGAGTACTTGTAGATATATAGGGTTCACGGTAAAAGGGGTATGACAAATTATCGATATCTGACTCTTACCTTCGGTGTGTTCGTGTTTTCTCCTTTATCTTCAGTTTTTCATTATCTAAAAAAATATATACACGGTTTTGATCATATACATACTATTTAAAAACTAATGTTTTACCTATGAATGAAAATCTGCAACGTGTTCTTCTTTTAATTTTGATATCGATATCTTTGACAACTTTAGCTACAGCGAATGATGGTCAAGACAAGGACAATTCGAATTTACACACACATGCAATGACATTTTTTTGAAAGTAATTCTTACTTTTTTATCTATTCATTTATTTATTTATTTATTTATTCATTTATTTTCATTCCGTGAAGTTATTATGTCTAGTTGAAAGAAGATCCTGACCTAACCTAGAATACATGCTAGCTGTTTAGGTATGATTGTCAATCGTCTTTCATGCTAACTTTAATAACTTAAAATTTATGTTTCTATTTATTTTGATAATAGTTTTCTCTGTTTAATGGATCAATACATAAGACACATGGCTAGTATGGCCGATCGAGAGTGTGACACCTGATCCTACCTCTGATATGACCTGGTGTAATGTGCAATCGTTAGCTTCCCTCTTAGACACCTGATCTTACCTCTGATATGACCTGGTGTATATGTGATGTTAGCGTCCTCTGGACACCTGATCGTACCTCTGATATGACCTGGCCTGGAGGTTACAAATCTTTTTGAGCATGTTTTCATACTCAAGTTCAAACTCGGAGATTTGATTCTTTATGAAACTTTTGTATAATCATTCTTATACTCAAATTGAGTACATGGTCAAGATGTTTTAGTATGCTTTTGAGCTTGGTCTGAGTTGTACTCAAAACAAACATGGCAGTGCATAAAATGTAGATAAATGAATCGGCACAAAGTAGAGTATTTAGAGTATGAGTACAGAAAAGTTTTATAATCTCCAGGCCTGGTATGTCCGTGATCCTTAACTCCCTCTGGACATCTAATTCTATCTCTGTTATGACCTGGAATCCGTGTTTGTTCAGTTCTTATTTTTGTAGTCTATATGATTCATTGATAAAGACTTTTTCCTAAGACCAATATGCATTGTCAAATGCTAAATATAAATATCGATCCCTCCATCAAACTATATGGTGCTTGATTTATTTGCGAAATGTTGGTTTTATATGCTACCATTCCAACATAGTGAGGAAATCAGAAAAAAATATCTACTCTAGATATTAGGAAATAATTTGGACTCTCCAGCACTACTCATCAGGCACTACATTAGTATGAATACTAAAATTCTTGAAAACTCCGGTGATCTAATTTGATTAGTCATGGTACAAGTTTGTCAAAATCTGCATCAGGTTCACAAGTACTGGGTCTCATGATGTTAAATATGTGTCCAAACATAAGAAAACTCATCGACAGACTGGAAATCCCAAAACACAATCCGGTCAGTCAAAAGATTAATATATTACAAGATGAGTGGCACTAAAGTAGAACTAAAGCGTTTAAATACCCTCATCGGCACGGTCCTTGATGTCGTAAATATTAGTATGGTTTGATTTGTGGTACTTCACCTACATTTGATTAAGTCGTAATATGATTGCGAAATTCTCAAAGGTACGTGATACAAACATTTCACTTGAAAGGGTAATATTAAGATTAAATAATTCAACGTTTATTTACAACTAAAAGCATAAATCAACAACAACAATACCCACCCAAAAAACACCAAACAAATAAACAAAATCATAAAAAAGAAAAGGAACAATTGCTTGTGTTAAAGAAAATTTCATGTTTACATCAGTGTTCAATTTTGTGTTGATATTTAAAACATTCATGGGGAAGTATTTGAAATAGCTAATATTCAATATCATTTTGCTATTCTTAAACACGAAGAGGGTGTGATGAACAGCAGAAATCAATTTCATGAATTATATTACTAATGCAATTTTAAAGTTGAGCAAATGGGGTTCCCCGATGTACCAGAGGTGGGACAAAGAACTAATGAAGGATAACATCCCCGGTCAACCAGTCACACCCGCCTTGTGTTGTATGTAAAGGCAAAGATCACGAACAGTGATCAATCGAATCAGTCCTAAATAGAAAACAAAAACAAGAGTTGGGCAATCACGTACCCCTGGACACATCAGAGGTGGAATCAGGTGCCTAGGGGGAGTAAGCATTCCCTGTTGACCGGTCACACCTGCCGTGAGTCCATAGCCTTGATCAGGTAAACGGTACAATCCGCAGTCAAATCAGTGTGTGAAAAACGGCTAAACAATGGTTATGAAACACAACAGACAGCATTTGACTCAATGGTAGGTCATATTGGTAAAATATTGAAAGACTCGGTTTTTAACGTCATTTTAACGCTAGTTTAAAGTTTTGAAATGCACAATTTAAATTAGATTGCATAATAACGGCTTATATCATAATGCTTTTTTCATTTATGAGAAATACATGAAATTTGACAATTACAATTATACAGAACTGAAGATGGGGTTTCCTAGCAAGTGTGTAATTATGATGGCCTCACAATTTACATCCACATAGTAGCATTGGTTTGATAATTTTGTCAAACATACACGATTCAGATATTTGGTAAATGCTTTCTGCATTGGCCAGTAAAGAGCTAGGGGCTCCAAGGCCAAAAATCGGCCCCAAATTTACTAATTCTTTATATTCAATCAATAAATTTCATAGTATTCTAATATTACTCTTGACCATGTGGTTGTTCTAATATAGGCATATTGCGGGAATCTTGCATCAATGGGGGACCCGGTTTTTTCCATATGTTCCCCAACTCTGCTATTTATGACGTTGTTTTCAGAAAAAATCATGAAAATATTCATTATTTTCTTTATATATCGACCAAATCAATTGCCTCCGCATGCGTGCACCAAAGTAAAATTTCTTTCAAATATGTATTATCAAAGTATCTATCAGTAATCAAAGTTTCGTTTTGGTGCACGCGTCTGGACCATAAACACCATTTAGTATGATTGTCTTTGCATCGGACCTATAATTTTTAAACAAATATTGTATAAGAAATTATGATTTAAATTCGATTTATCTTCTTATGTCTTATATAAACACTGAGACATGCTTAATAAATGTATGCAGTACAAGACTTGTATTGATTTACGGGCTAAATAATACTGTTGCAGGCCCGTACACGGGGGAGGGTGGGGTTAACACACGTAAACACTGCAAAAGGCATATTTAATGCACTATATTATTGCAAATTAAAGTTGGATATCACTCTGAACATTGACTATATTAAAGTAGCCCGCCTAAAAATCCGCACCTCTCTAAAATAGTCTGGACACGGTCCTGTGTTATATGTAGATCCGAGCATCTGTTGTTAACATGGTTCTATGTAATGTATACATGATTGTACGCCTATAGATGCATGAAGCGGGGGTAAAAGTCACCGGCGGTTTAGTACTTTCTAAACATTGACGATAGACCTACATCATTTTACAATATGGTGGATATTTACGTCTGCAACAGTACTCTGTCAGTCGATCACTGAGGTTTCCTTAACTTTTAAAAAAATGAAAAAGTAATACGTTTTAAATATCATGATCCATTACAATAAGAAGTGTTTCAAAATCTACTTCATTCAGACGATCATGTTGATAATCTGAAGGCATGTTAATGGCAATGTATAGAAAATTCGGGTAAAGTAGCTCAGCTCCAACATAATGATACTGACGCGTTTACAAGTATAATAGTGTAAAACGTGGTTAATTAATTGGCAGGGGGGCTGTGTCATTGGGAGGATCCATCTTTTTTTTAAATATAAGAATTCATCTAATATTTTTTGCGGGTGGGAGTAGGTTGAAAAATCGAAAGTATTTTTATATAATTTAGAAAACTAGCACAGAATGGTTCCCAAGATCTTTAGTTGTTTAACCTCTTCCACCTAGACGTCCACAATCATGCATATGTCCTCCCGTACCCATTGAGCAAAGGTGTCTTGCTCACGAATTTGGGCTCAAATAGGCAAAGTCAAGTCATCACGACATCAATCGCATACCTATTTCTTCCGGTGTCCAAGTACTTATCCTTCACACTCACTATAATAATTCACACCCATCATACTACTCATGAACCGAAAATTTCCTTTATTGATTTTAAGGTTCAAACGGTCGAACCTCGCTGGACATTAAGTAGCATATGGCTTTTTCAATTTAACATTTGAACCATCATCGTGAAATTTCGAACATGATACCATCTCTCTTGTGTTATGAACTAGAATTATCATTCATGATATTGAAAAAATTACATTGATAAAAATACTCTGCTATTGAGACTCTCTAAGAAATGCCAAATCATGAGAACCCCCTGTGTCGGGCTCTATGATACCTCAGGTTTGACCGTTAAGGCCTGTGGGCCTTTGTTTTTTTTTTTCTTAGGGAAACGGCTCCTTATGGCCTTTGTTCTGTTTGGCTTTTTTTTGTTTGGTTTCTTTTTTGTATGTTTGATTCGTTTTTCTTTTCTTGTTTTGGGACCTAGTCAAGAATATTGCAAAGCAACGAATACTTCATTCTGGGGGTATGTGGAGCGGTTACTTGACGATGACTATGAATTGCTATTTTG
>CAJDSM010000424.1:0-21931 GCA_903981925.1 Ostrea lurida
CCTACACCCATGAATTATTATACTAAATTTTAGCTATAGCAAATATGCTACCTTTCTAAAGGTAAACATGGCAAATTCATATGCATGCTACGAGCTACAGTAAATAAAACAGTGTATAATTGTGGACTTTTGAGGAGGTTGATACCTTGTTTTGGTTAGGTGCTGGTTAACTAAGATCAAGGCTATATTCAATGACCAGAAATTTTATTACAGTTTTTACAACACTACTTATCCTCAAACAAATACAAACTTTTTTTATGATAACACGTTTAAATATATATAAGCATATCTTAAAAACAGACAAAATTGGGATTGCATGAAGTAAAGTCATTAACAGATTTACCGATACATGCTTTAAAACATGCTATTTGATTGGTTGATAAAAATGTCAGCATATCTAAGATTGGTCAAAAAGGAAGTCACGTTTAAATCTCCCAAAGTGAACTCGCTTTGACGTAATCACTAGAAAAGATAATCTCTACCAACCACAGAGCAACATAATTCCTGGTCATTTAATAAGCCGCTCCGAGCAAAGGAGACCCTTATCTTATCCAATGATGACTTAAAACGTTACAATGAAAGAAAAAATAAAAATAAATACGCAACATTTTTGCATACTTGAATAGAAAGACGTCATGAATTACACATCGCCAGTTAGTTGTCATCTCCGATGAACTGTACATAATACCTTAACGACATACTAGAATTAATCTGATGATTTGAGGAATTGCTCTCTATAATTAATACTTTAGCACTAAGGGACCCTAGATTTCTTAAGAGTCTCTTTTGCTCGGAACGGTTCTATCAAAACTGGCTGCTCACCTTTGGAAAAGGAAACGTAATGGATAGTGGATGAGGGACGCCAATGGCGAATTGCGACTTCCGGTTCGGGGAACACGGTCAGGAGGACTGTGTATGAGACAGGACTGGTCTGCAAGCCTTGGAGACAGAGGTGACTCTGAATGACCAGAAATTGAAAGTACAAGTATGAGGTTTCTTACATAGATATGATATCATTCCATTTAGAATTATGTCATATATTTATGGTATTTTTCCAGATTATCAAACTACTTACAGTGACTGTTTTAGAACTTGAAAAATTAAAAACACGTTTCTCCGGATGTACTTCATAAAAAAGATCATTGGCATTGCTGAACTGGTTCGTGCTGCTGAATTTCATAAAAAGGTACTTGTTACCTGGAAGTAATAAACAACAATCTTAAGCAACCATGCATGCTGTTTCAGTCGGTTAGTATTTATGTACACATGTAGTGTATGTGACTTGATCGTTGCTGTAACAATGACTCTAAAAAATTGAAAGAACTAAAAATCAACACCACATACTGCGCTTGCATTGTACACTCGAACGCTTGGTAGTAATAGCAGTAAATTTTATTTAGGTTTGAAATCAATATACATGTATGACACAGGGTGGTATATTATTATATCAAATGAGAAGAATAATGAAATATTAATACATGTATCCATATCTAGTATGATTTTAAAATATTATGCAAATTACAGGACTAGAAATTTGAATAAGTAAACCGGAAGTGGTTATCACCTGTCATAGCATTGATTTGTATCTAAGTTAGCCCATTAAAGCAATGGTGCGTCTTTCCAATGGGAGTCCTTATTGTAACAGACCCCCCCTCCCCCCAACAAAGATAGGATAGTATAAATAAATACTTTTGATATATCAGTTGAAGAAGGTAACGATGCATTAAACATAATCCAAATCCTAATCTCAATCCAAAATAACCCCAAGCAAACAAAAACAACCCCCAACCCCCCCCCCCCCAAAAAAAACCAAAAAAAACCAACCCCAAAACAACAACCCCCCCCCAAAAAAAAAAAACCAAAAAAAAACAACAAAACAACCCAACAACAACACATATGAACAAAATCGAGTGTAGGGCAACACAGACCTCCAACAATGGCGAAGGCAGGAACAGGTGCCATGGAGGAGTAAGCAGTATTATTGAACGATAACTGCAATGTAATGAATGAGAAAAGATCCAGTGAATGTAAATACGTAGATATACCTCTATTTCCTTGTACAGTAAAACTCATCTCCAGTCCATGTGTAACGTTCATGTTATACTCTCTGTTATATTCCAGTATCTTAGACGAGTTCCAGTAATCGTGAAGTCGGATGTATGTCACGTGGACATACGGCGTGGGGAGGTAGACTGGAAGGCCCGCTGGGTGATCATATCGTTCACGACTTCCGTATCGAATTTTAAATAGTTCAACGTCTAAGAAAAGAGAAATTATGACATGCACTTAAAAAACTGAATCTGTTGGGGGAAAATCAAATAGTATATGATAACAAAATTTAAGTGAATTGGATTGTTTGTTAGATGTACATGTACAGTCCAACCTCGTTATCTCAAAATCGATGGAACCGAGACAAAAAATGTCGAGAGAGATGTCCCTGGATTCGAGATATCAAGGGTGAAAATACTTTGACTATAGGAGGCTGCAACTTCCAAATCACATCAAAATAGCCATGATGTTCGAGATATCAGTGTTCGAGATATCAAAGTTCAACTGTACATATCAACGTCTGTCCATGTATAACGGTAGTTGCATGTCTTAAAGTTAGTTTGCTACATTGTTAATAATATCCTCATCTCATCCTGATCCTAAATATTTTCTTATAACGGAGGACACATGAGCAATGAAGGAAATATTCTCATTAACTTTACACCAATGTTGCTAATATTTCAAAATGAAATAGAATAAAAAGAGAAGTGGAAAAAGTTTGCAGTGCCTTTTAAATTTCATACCTGAGGTTTTTTTTTGTTGTTGTTTTTTTTTTGTTTTTTTTTTTTTATCTCGTACTGTATTTACACAACTAAGTTTCTATATATACGAAAACCACTAACCTTTCTCATATCTTTCTTCACAGCTAAAGTTGCTCAATTTCTAAATAACAAATAAAAAAAATATAGGGATTCATGAATAACAGTATTCTCATGACAAAACATATTTAGTTTTAGTTGTTGAAATTTTTAAATCGAAATTGTTAGAAAACTATATGGTCTAAGAAAAGATCAAAGAGACACCGCCTGTCATATGCGCAATATGATTTATCAATTCAAATGTTACATAGAGAAAAGATTCATCAAATATATGAATGAAATAAATTAGACATTTATCAAATAAAACAATGGAAAGGAATCGCATGTAGATGGAACCATCAAAATTCACGTGCTGGAATTCAAAAAAATCACTGCCAAAGACTTTGACTATAAGCATGAGGATTGGTACCTGAATATTTGAGTGTTTCGGGTTGTAATTTATTTTAATGAGGTAATGTAACATCGCTATGATTTATTGATTCACGGTAGTGCAGACAGCTGGCTGTGGGTTATGCTACATCTACGTTTCCATAATCGCGCACTACGTGTCGCCGCTGTAGAGTTTTTGGATAGACCGTAGAAATGAAAATATCTGGTTCTGCTAAATTAAGCTCCCGTGTAAACTATTTTTCTATGACGCTCTAGACCAGTTTCCAAAAGCTTTGGAAACATGTTACTAATTTCCCCCCCCCCCCCCCCCAAAAAAAGAAAGAGAAAGGAACGAATAAATAAATAACCTTTAAAAAATCTCAAGTGTAACTAAAAAAAAAAAAACCAAAAAAACAAAAAAACAACCCCCCCCCAAAAAAAACCCCAACAAAACTTTTCGTTTTACGATGAACATGGAATGCCTTAACTTTGAAATATGATTTCCTTCCGATTAATTTATCTATATGAAACTCAACGCACAACTTTCTATCTTTGGACTATGAGGTGAAGCGCCTAGTGTCTGTTGCTACAATGTTATAAAAGTTACGATTCTTTACATTAAATTTGCTATTCTCAACGTGTATTAAGGTTATGAATTCTATGGCATTTAAAAAATAAATCGAAATTGACAATGCTATCTAATAATAAAACCGATGATAAATACGATAAGCATCATAATACCCCCTCTCAAAACAATTCAACCATAACCATGTTGCGCATTAAGAAAAATCCGAAACCACTTAACTTTAATACCAACTTGGGATAGAAAAGTGTCCTATCTAATAACAATAAAAAAAAAACAATCCCTCCACGATCACTGCACAGCATATTTTGATTGCATCCGTATAATGAAAAAGCACAAACCATGGCAACTGTTCGAAATATATAACCAAATATAAAAAGAGAAGTTTGTATAGCAGGGTATTGTGTTTCATTGTCGAGGGTCGGTATTGTCACTTGTGGTTGTAAGATGATGAAGTCACGCAGAGTGCTATCGTTATGCTTCAGATCCGTGGGAAATTGGATACGGAATGCAGAGAATGAAAAAATCGGTCAGAATAGTCTCGTGTATCTTCATATCTATCTTATTTACGCAGTGTATAATATGCAGAAACGAAATAGGATTTTGCAATTACTGCATCATTTTAATTTCCATATTAATTTTTTTTAAATCTCTCTCTCTCTCTCTCCTCTGCTCTCTCTCTCTCTCTCTCTCTCTCTCTCCTCTCTCTCTCTCTCTCTCTCTCTCTCTCCTCTCTCTCTCTCCGCTTTGCGGCCACAGTTTAATTACGTGTACAAATTATTTTATTCTCAGCCGCAGATATAACAAACCCAGTCGTCTATATACGATTAATTGTGTAAAATATATTCTTACCGTTGCAAAACAGTTTTTAGAATCGCAAAGTGAAGCCCGGACATCTCGATAAGCCACGACCACCAACAGTACGGCTGTACACGACCATAGAAGCATTACTTTTGGTCCCTACATCCTCCAAGGGTCCACCTGTATAGTACTACTCCGTGTGTTCCGGCTGTTCGATCGAACGAGAGGGTATGGCTAGTGTACACTCATTGGATATTTAAACCCGGGAGTATTCAGGTGTAAAACATCTCTTCCTTGTTGACAGTCTTCATAGAACCAGCTCCTTTGTGTGAAGCGTATTAGTGTTACTTTGTCAGGTAGAATAACAATGAAATTAATCGTATTTTCATGTATTCAATTTAGATTGTTGAGAGGTAAAAAAAGGTTCATTAAATGTATATAAGAGGTATTTTAAAGTATCTTGTTTTCAAAGGGGTGGGGTTGGGCAGTTGAATATGAACTAGGCGTTTCTCTAAATTCTTTCTTTGAAAATGAAAACTTCAGAAACGAGAAGCGGTGCTTTTTTTCCCTATAGGATATGGAACGTATAGCTTCAAATTTATTTTCCCTTGCTATCCACGAGTAACATAAAAAGATGGAGAGGGGTCAAGCAATCCATGAATCGAACTTGCATGTAAGAAGATATAACGAAAAAGTGGAGGGCAACACCCCCTTCCTCTTTCCTACGTGAAAAGAGCAAGAAACGTTAAAGTGAGAATTTTATATCGCTTCTAAAAAATGTATGTTAATCAACAGATACCAGAGTGAAATGCACATGTCAGCTGACCTGTGTACCCTTCCACAACGTGCTACATGTAGCTTCAAATCAGCGGTTGCGTGCTGCTGGGATACACTACATCGGGTTTAATATACATGTGGTGCAGTGATACGTCGAGAATATAACACGTGCACATATCATATTCAATATCGCCCGATATCCTATTATCAAGGTGAGGTGACACATATTGGTAGAGGTTTCTTATTAATACATGTACCATATAAAATTGAAATACGATATCATATATTGGTAGCAGTAGTCTACTAGCTACTGGTTTAGGCGCTTGTTCTGTAGCAAGGGCGGTACCGTTGTAGTATACTATTTATAGAGTTTCCCCTCGTGTAGGACACCCCGTCCCCTTTTCTGGAAAAAGCCCTTAAATTAAAAGACTGACCCCAAAAATTTAATATCAACGAGTACGCCTCGTCAAATGTTATTTACAACTTTTGTTCTGTATGTCTTTTCAAATTATTTCGATATAAAAAAAATATTGACGAAAATGTGACCATAAAATGTAGTGAAATTGTGACTCTCTTTGAGTCATAACCAGCTGTGCTAAAGACATTTGAATGCGACTAGGCACAGCTATGAAGCCACCTCTACAATAGTTGGAAATTTGAAGTTGATATCATCAATAGTTTCCGAGAACACTTCTGGACAAACTGACCCCCCCCCCCCCAAATTTCACTAAAATGTCAATATCTGAAGTAGTATTTGATGTTATCAAAAAGAAAAAAAGATAAATAAAAACACACACACACAAATAAAAAAAACACAACAAAAAACAAAACTATCGAGATCAGTTGAATATCTATCATCCCTGAAAATGTCATAACTTTCTAAAACTAAATCAAGCCAAAACAGAATTAATGGTGTTCTGGTTCTCAAATAAACGAACAAATACGATAACCATACCTTCAACATAACTTTCGATGGAAACATCATTTTGTGATACCGAAAGTGTGAAAAATCTTGGAATGTATCTCGACAAATCCCTTACAATGGAAAAAACAATGCAGTTCCGTGCAAGATCATGTTACATGCATCTACGTCGGATAGGCAGCATCGACCGTTATAAATGAAGATGCTTGTAAAATTCTGGTGATCGCTGGACTATGGTAACGCTTTACTATATGGAGTTAACAAACAATTCGCAAACAAACTCCAGCGAATTCAAAACACCGCTGCAAGGATAATTACACGGACGAGAAAACATTATCATATCACACCTATTCTGATCAATCTTCATTGGCTTCCCGTTAATTATCGTATCCAGTACAAAATTCTCCTATATGTGTTTAAAAGTCTCCACAAGCTTGCTCCAGGACATCTAACGGAACTCATTATTCCATACAACCCGACAAGAGCCCTGCGTTCAGAAACCGCAAATCTACTAACTGTACCATCAGTCAGAACTAAGACCTACGGTGAACGCAGATTCGACAAGGCTGCATCCACACTCTGGAACAATCTGCCTAGCAAGCACAGAAACGCCAACAATCTTGAATGTTTTAAACGTCTTTTAAAAACTCATCTTTTCTGTAAATCCTATAACCATTAAAGCGCTACTGTTAAATTTACCGAAACTTGGCACGTTTGTGTTTTAGATTTACTTATTGTTTCTATATTTTGGACGTTTTATGCCTGCATCGTATTTTATACTTTAAATTGTTTTGATTTGTACTTTTATCTATTATGACATAATGTTGCATTCATGTTTTAAATGTGTAAGGTATTTTCGTTTTGTATTCTATGGTTTTCTTTGAAGTATTAATTGTAAATTTTAGTATGTTGTACAGCGCTTTAGAGTATTTTTAGATAAGGCGGCCTATATAAGTGTATTTTATTATTATTTATTATTATAAAGATTGGCCGACAAATATATCGGATAAATTAATTTAAAAAAACCTTTACAATAACAATAAGGTGGAAACGGAAGACCATACAAATAAAATTTAGTATTAACCCCTACTGTTTCCTATTTATCTGATTAAGCGCATTTGATAACGTATATTATGAAGATTAATGACATACACAGCACAATTTTATCATGCCACTAAATGTATTCCATATTCAGATGCAGTATTCATTTTGTAAAAAATCCTTGGCAAGCTTCTTGCACTCATTCCAGGACACAGGATACTCGGTAAAGTATAATATATATTGGAATTGTTATACATATTGCACAGGCTTTGCCATAGCTAAACTTAGCACTGGGACTCTGGAGTTAATATAAAAAAGAAACCCGAATTCCTCATTGATAATATTATACAAATATAGCCCTTTCATTAGGACAATCCATCGATATATCTATGGATTGACTGATTAAAAGGGCTACATTTGTTATATTATTTTTCAAATAAAGTTGACAAAATTAGGGAACACAAATTGCATTTTTTTTTTCTTTTTTTTTTATAGCATGTTGAGATTAAAAAAAAAAGTAAGCTGTTTTTATTGCATTTTTGTTTACATGATGCGATTAAAAAAAATATTAAGCTGTTTTAATTTTGGTGTGGTTTCTTTATACTGATAAAGTAATTTTATAAAACATATAATGAATAGAGAATCTTCCTATTTTACCGTCTAACTCTTTATTGTGAAGTCACAGAAGTTGACGTGATCCGGAAAGAGAACTTGATTGGTTGATATGACAAACGTCAGCGAATCACAATCATTGTTGCACGTTACAAAGTTTCCCTAATCTATAATTAGAAAGTACAGGTCAAACCGAGTTTTTTTAATGTTTATAATTAAAAAGACCAAGTCAATACGCATTTCTATACTTTGACACGTGGTATCAAACGAACCAATGATGAAGTGCGTTACATTATATAAAAAATAATACATACATATATCTACGTAGTCTTTGATGATCAGGTCTTTCAAAATTCTGTTGGAATTCTTATGGGAACGAATTGTGTTACTTTATATTAGCTGACTTTTAAAAAAAAAAAATCTTACGAGTCAGAATTGCAAGAAAAAAGTATTTTCCAGCGACCTAAAACTCGAAATTTATAAATATGATCAACATGAAGCACGTATTGTATATTCACAATACTCATTATCATTTGCCTATTGAATTGATATATGAAAATAAAAGACAACATCGAGGTTTCCATATCAGTCTAATATTTAAATATTATAATGAAAATGGATGATATACTGATTAGAGGTGGGTTCAGGTGGCTAGAAGAAAAATGCATAACTGCAGACCGGTTACACCCGCCATGAGCCCTATGTTGGATCGAGTAAACGGAAAAATTCGGGGTCAAAATCGGTGTGCAAAGGACGGCTTTAAATGGTATTATCAGTGCTTATTTGACTATGATTTTAACTTAGTAAATTTATACACATTATGTTATATTGATAATGGGAAAAAGTATTGAGACCCCCCCACCCCTCCAAACAAACAAAAACAAAATCATTGGGAATAAAATAAAACGGTAAAGACAACGAGAACTTATTAATCGTATAATGACACCTCATCCTCCTTCGCTTTTGTCGGAGGTCCGTGTTTCCCTCCACTCGATTTTGTATCTATGTTGTTTGGGACTATGATTACGTTTAACACATTGTTTACTTCGCCAATTTATATTTCTAAAAGAAATACAAATTTAGAGACGGTCCTCTGGATTCTGTAAATGGGGAACTGATTGCGGCAGTTTTCACTTTGCTATGTTCGTGGTCGGGGACTTTTCAGCGAAATTAAAATAACCGCAATCATTATGTAAGTATTTTGTAAGTACACAATACGTAATATGTTTGTCATAAAATTTGAATTCCACTAAAATAAAACTACTGCAATTAAACCAATCTGGAAAACTGCAAACTTTTAGCACCGCAAAATAAAACCACTTACAGTATAACAAAGGTGGAATCAGGTGCCTAGGAGGAGTAAGCATTCCCTGTCGATCGTCAACCCGCCACAAGCCCATTATCTTGGTCTGGTAAACGAAGTAATCCGTAGGTAAAGTCAGTGCATAAAGAATGGCATTGGATGTAATGGGCAGGTTGTATTGACAAACTAGATCATTATAACGAACATGGTATTGACAAACGTGACTGTTGAAACCCCTGCAACATCATCCTATTTGTCAGTAGCCTGCCTCGATTTAAAAACTGATCATACGTAGAACAAGCTCTTCTGTATCGTATCAGTTGAGAGACATATATACCATATATAGTCAATGAAGGAATGTTGCTACGTAAATATGGAAAGCTGACGATGGTGAAGCTGAAATCATCCCATTTGCCATCAAGTTGAGTTGTTAGTTTGTCTTTAGTATCTATAAAATTAAAATAATACGTGGAAGACTGCGTGGTGTCTTTTACTCCAAGTTCACTTTGTTGTGTACTTGGTGACCCTCTAAGTTCTAGAAAATTATATGTCCGTTATTATAGCCGTATTTGATTTATTTTAGTAAACACTGGTGATGTTTATAGAAAAGTTCTAGAAATGCATTGGTCTGAAATTAAGTTTCAACAGTCATTAATTCTTACTTTCCATATCGGTGTTCTAGAAATTGAGATATATTATATAACAAAAGGTGACTTTGATGAAGGCGATAGAAACACTCAGCTGTATTTTTTTTGGTTAACTTTTGAAAAGATTGTGTGATTTATATCTGGGAATGTGATACGGGTAACAGTTTTGTCTGTAAAATTTTGGATTTATTAATTTAACCGGCCGAACAAACATTTGTAAGTTAGATTTCTTTCTTTAGTATGTAGGTAGGTGTTATTTGCTTGTTTTATTTTATTGTATAATTGTAATAATGTTAGTAATAATCTTGGATTAGTGTTTTTCGTTGAAACTGCAGCCTGGTATTCGTAAGGTAAATTTTGACCTTGATTTATCTATGTAACAGAAATTGGGGATCGTCCGGGATCGATACAATTTTTTTATACAAGCCAGAGTTCAATCATTGTTTGCTCAAGTAGAAAATTTTGTAAAAAATTCCATGACGTCCAGGTTTTGATAAGTTAAACAAAGGAGTTGTTGAGTCTGTGGTGGACAGTCACTTAGGTTGAGGAGGTTAATATCTAGCATATGAAACAGGAGATTAGAACTAGTCAGTGCTAAGAAACTTTTGGCCGAAAACATTTTACAACGTATGATTATTCCCAAATTGTGAAACAATCCGGAATGTCAGGAATTAGGAATACAAAATTAGCTTTTGGAAAATTAAGGCTAGAAAGTGAGAGAAAGAACGTGAAGAGAACAGAGAGAGAAAGAACGTTAAGAGAGAGAGAAAAGAACGAGAATTTGAGCGAGAAAAAATGCATGATTGATAAGGAGAGAAAAATAATCAGAGACATATTGAAGAGAAAGACAGTAGCAAACAATTTGAATTAGAGAAAGTAAGATCTTTACATAAGAACGAAGCCTCGCCTGTGCAGATGTGAATATCGACGCGCTAAAAATTATCACATTAGATCCGAAATTTCAGGAACAAAAGCTATTGATAAATATCATTTTTCTCAATTTGAGAAAGTGTGCAATCAAATATTTAAAATGGCCAAAGCAATTTGGCCAGACATTATTACAAGAGTGTATTTAAATTGGGCCAGGACGGCGGTAATTTACTCAGCGCTAAGGCCATAGGCGAGAGTTAATTACTGGACAAGGTCAGGCTGCAACATATCTTAGCATACCAACTTTTACCGAGAGTACCAGAGGTTAGAAGTTATAAAGAAATTCGACATCAACCTTATGTGGAATTGCTTAGAGAAAAAGAAATTTATTGTACAATGGTTAAGATCTCAGAAAATAGACAACTTTTTCAGAACTTAGACACTTCATTCTTGGTAGAAGAATTTTAAGGACTCGTGTATCATCAAGATTAAGAACACTATTTAGAAGATAAGAATGTGGAACTCTTGAGCAAGCTGCAGTCATTTCAGATACTTACACTGCTTTCTCATAAAAAAAAATTTTGGTCAAAAATCAGATAGTAGGTATCAGTGCAAAGTTTCAGACTCAGATAAGAAGAGTATCGGCAGAGATGTCAGTCTTCCAGTAATTTTGTTTTTCAGTTGTTTCCCAGTTCACCACCCTACAGTGTCTACGTCCGGTCCAAGGTCTAGGCCGTTTGAAGAATCATTGGTGTAGGATCGAACTTCCTACTTGTATCTATTGTTAAGAAAAAGGTCATCTGATTAGTGAGTTTTTAAGCTTAAGAGAATAAAATGACCTTGACAAACACAACCCATGCTTGTTACCAACATTTAAGAAGATAGGAAAGCATTCTTTATCTTGTCTTTGGCACTCCTGATTGTTCAGGGTAAACTGAAGTCCAGTGTTATGATTATTCTTATGCGAGGATTATACGCCCTTTTATCTCTCAGGGATTTGTTTCCATTGATGGCTCTAGTGTTCAAGATTTTGATAGATACGGTGCTCAGAGTTTGGTTGTATAGAGAGTTGTTTTGTGCTATTGTCTGGACGTTACTTCTACTTGATAGGTCCGATTTTACTACAAGTGTTGGCTAAGGCAGTCATATGATTTCGCCTATGCATTAGTAGAATTTAATCTGAATCAGATTAACACTGGACCAGTTACTCGTAGGTGTTCGTCGGTCTACTCTTTGCTGTTCAGGCGTTTCCTTTGTTGCTGGCGGCAACGATTTAGCTGGCGTCGCAACAGTCTGTACCAGATCGATAGTTTGTAGACATTAAACATTCCGATGTCGACGTCCTAGAGGATTGAGAACGTAGACTTATCCCAGCCTTGCTGTTACCAGAATCGATGACCAGAGAGAAAGAAGTTGAGGAGGGACGCTCATATCCTCTCACTACTTGCCCAGCTGGTTCATTCTTGGACTTTGTATCTTTGTTGTGACAGTTTCATGATTGACCTTGATGGCAGTTCTGATGTCAAGTTCACAGCATTTCAGAAGTGAGTTCTCACTGTAATGACCAGTGTGATGATTATCACACAGATATACGTTTTAACCAAAGATTCACAGATCCCCTCAAGTCCAGATGAGCGTTGCTAATGTGCTGAGCCAATAATAAGAGACCCTGACTATTAACAACTTGGGACAAAAGGGCATTCCAACCTGAGGAAGCAGCTAAAGGTCGGAGAGTTGCTTCTAAATCAAAAACGGTGGAGTCCTTATGCGGAAGTGTCGATACAACTTGATGCACCACCCGGATGAAACTGCAGGTCGTTCGCACAGATAGGTGTCCCGGTGAGCTATCGTCAGGGCACGTCATGAGTTAGCTCACGATACACCCATGGCAGGTCAATTTAGGTGTCCAATAACTTGTGCTAGGAATTTTGAGTCATTTCACTTGCCTGAAGTAAGAAAGGATGTGTTCCGAATTCTCGCAAGTCATGTCATATGTTTGTAGATGGATAAAGGCAAGCTCCATAAGATAATTGCCGTCTGCCCTCTTCAAACCACTTCCTGGCTTTGAAAACTTTCAGTCGTGTCTTGTAAGGATGTGTAGGAACCTTTGCCTAAATCAGGTAGGAAACCAAAGTATTGCTTAATTCATGTTGTACTTCCACTAGAGTCCATGAAGCTAACCTTAGGGAATATCGAAGGCGCAAGCAGTAGTCAAGCTCTTAACACAGTTGTCTCCAGTTTTGTAGGAGTGCCTAAGCTATTCAATCTGATCAAGTTCAATTTTTGTTCGTCAGGTTGTTCAGCAGGATTATGCATGGAGTTTAGGTTTAGGATCAGTACAATCTACGTATCATTCCTGAATCTCAGTGGGCACTTGAACGTTTCCATTTAAAACTCTTAAAGAATGTTATGAAGAACTTATTTGCTATCAGTATGAGAAAGACTGGGATGGGGTTGCCATCTTAGTTCTTATTGCTGCACGAGAAGCAGTCCAGGGAGTCTTTAGGTTCTAGTCCCTTTGTTAATTTAGTATGTTGGCCACACAGTAGAGGCCCTTTGAAGTTGCTAAAAGAAAAAAGGTGCTCTGACTAAAACTAATTCCATCAATCTTCTAGACTATGTATTAGATCTTAAGAGAGGCTGTTATTAATGATTACAATAGTCCAAGAAAAATCTCAAGAAATTCTCAACCAAAATGAAACGATTGTTATGCAAAGATGTCCGGACAGAGTTTTTAGCAGTGCGATAAGTTCTTGTATTTTTGCCCTCTTCCTGGACATCCTTTACGGGCCAATGTATTATGGTCCTTATGAAATTGAGAGCAAGCTTAGGATGTGAATTATGTAGTTTTAGACACAGGACGGCGTAAGGGAAAAATGAGATGTGTCACATTAACATGTTTGAAAGAGTATTTTTGATAGATGTAATCAACTTCTATAAAATCCGTTCCACCTTGGCCAATGTTCCAAACATTTAAAAATGTACAGGACAATGAGATTTAGTGTGATCTGTTTAAGAAGGATTCAGTCAGAGTGTCCGTTTGAGAACTTCGAAATTCTCGCCAATCTGGATGCCAAACTCGACATTTAATTCTCACCAAAGAGAACAAATTCAAAAACTCATGGCAAATTATCCGTCCAATATCATGGATGTTCCAAGCAGACCACCGCTGCCCGTCATGATGTCACAGTGGGAGATGCCGTGCCCATTAAACAACATCCGTTCGCGTTAATCTCCGATTAAAATTACAGCATTTACGATCAGAAGTGAATACATGCGTGGACAATTACATTATTGAACAAGTAAAGTGACTGTGATGAGTCACCATGTATCTCGTTACCTACCATTGATTGTACTTATATAGACTATGTACGACTTTCGAAAAGTGAATTCTGTCACGAAAACGGACTCTATACGCATTCGAGAATATGGACTGTATTGATAAAATCGGAAGTGCCAAATTTGTCAGCAAATTCGACTTTGCTCAAAGGTTATTGCAGGTACCGTTGAAGAGAGCCAAAATTTCTTGCATTCTGACTCCCGATGCTGATTCCAATACTACAGGCTGATGCCTTTGGAATGATAAGAACGCAGCCAGCCACCTTTCAAAGGATTGATCCACCCCTTCTGCAGACTTCAAGGATGCGAAGCCTATATTGACGATGCGACTATTATACAAGTGACACTATGGAAGGAACATCTCCAATCATGTGCAAGTCTATTTGACACTCTGGCAAAAGCAAACTTGACAGTGAACCTTGCGAAAAGTGACTTTTTTCATGCTACAGTAGAATTTCATTTAGGTCACAAGGTACGTCAAGGTTGTGGTTACACCATATTATGGCTAAGGTGGAGGCTATTGCAAAGTTGGCCGATTCCTACGAACAAGAAAGAGTTAATGAACTTTTCTGGAATGACTGGGTTTTTACAGAAAATTCATGTCCCAATTTCCTTCCACAAGTAAGCCCACTTACTAACTTGCTACAAAAGAAAGCTAAATTTCACTGGACGAATATACTGTAATGATTCATTTGCAGGAATTAAATCTATTCTCATCGAGTAGTCCAGTTCTTTCTGCTCCAGAATTTCTCAAAGCAATTAAGATACTTAGACGCCAGTGACGTAGGAATCGGTGCTGCTTGGCTTCAACTAACATAGTGACAATGTAGACAGAGATTGTTTCTTATTTTTCAAAGAAACTTACAAAATTGTCAGCGAAATTTATCGACTATTGAGAAAGAATGTCTTGCATTGTTGCTTTAGCTTATACAGGCAATTTTGATGTTTATTTGAATGTTACTATTGCATCCAAGTTCCTTGTCTTTTTACGGATCACAAATCACTCCATTTTCATAAAATGTCAAATCAACAAATCAGAAGACTCACAAGGTGGAGTTTATTATTGCAAGAGCTATGACATTGTTATTCAACATATTAAGGAAAAGACAATGTTATTGCAGATCTTGTCTCGAGTGGAGTGAGTGTACTCTGGTGTTGATTATGTGATGTTATATATGCATTTTTTGTATTGATGTTTCATGATTTTTTTCTTTCATTATTGAAAGTTTCATTGTCATTTCAAACTTTTCTTTTTTAAGGGGGGATGTGTGTTGTTTTTACTTGGTGACCCTCCTGAATCTAGAACAATATATTGGACCTTGTATTATAGCCGAGATTGATTTACTTTTTAGTTTAACACGGGTGATGTGTATAGAAAAGTCTAGAAATGCATGTCTGATTAAGTCAACAAGTTACTAATATCTATACTTTCTAGTCGTGTTTCGAAAAATTGAGATTAATATTATAAGACAGTACTTGATGAAGGGTAGAACACTCGTGATTTTTGGAACTTGAAAAGATTGTCTGATTTATACTGGAATTATGAAAGTTTTGTTTAAATTTGGATTTATTAATATACCGGCCGGACAAACATTGTAAGTTAGACTTTTTCTTTAAGTATTAGAGAGTTGTTATTCTTTTTATTTATTGTATAATTGTAAATAAATTAGTAAAATTCTAGATAGTGTTTTGTTGAACTCAGTTTATTTCGTACTAGGTAAATTTCTGACCTTGATTTTATTAATCGTAACAACTTGGATGTATGGAATCGACATAGGAATGGACATGATTATTATTATTAATAGATGAACAGTCGATACATCTAAATGTTGAATTAAATGTTACTTCTAGAGTTTCTCCTGTAAAATCTTTTAAATATATTCTGTCTCTTAAGAATATAAAACTATTCACCGAACAAAGGAGCACATTTTGTGCTATTGGGAATTCCAATATACTGTTGGAAGACCTGGCTTTCAGGTCATGAACTGAGAATATACTTAAATAAGAATTAGATTATTTTTATCTAAAAATTAATGAACACTTATGTTTGAACACTATTTTATTAAAATACTTGTATTTCAATGAAAACAGGTACTAATCTTTATTTGTTGATGAAGCTATTTGTAAATGTGTTGTGAATTTGAAATGTAGACTTAATATCATTCTCAGTCTATAGTCTTGAGGCCGTATGAGTAAAGATTTGGGATGCTTACTCCTCCTAGGCACCTGATCCCACCTTTGGCGTGTCCAGGGGTCTGTGCTTGTTTAACTCATGTTTTGTATTTTATTTGGGATTTACAAAATAGATCATTATTGCCCACACAAGTACTCTGAAGTAGATATTAAGAACATGCTTGGATTTCTTATAGATAATATTTATGTAGTCTTTGGAGACCAGGTCTTCCAACAATCCATTGGTATTCCTATAGGCACTAATTGTGTCCCTTATTGGCATACTTATTTTTATATTCATATGAAGCAGAATTTTTGCAGAAACTGTTATGGGATAAAAAAAACTTGCCGTGTCCTTCAACCTTACATATAGGTATATACAATGTAGATGATGTTCTATCAATTAACAATAATATTTTTCACAATTATGTCCATTTGATATATCCCGAAGAACTCGATATAAAGGACACCACAGAATCTGACATATCTGCTTCATATTTGGATATTTTACTTAACATTGACTCTAATGACAGGCTGACAACTACATTATATGATAAGCGTGATGACTTTAACTTTGCAATCATGAACTTTCCCTTTGTATGTAGTAATATACCACTATCACCTGCTCATGATGTGTATATCTCTCAGCAGATTCGATACGCAAGAGCATGCTATGAGGACTTTTTAAAGCGAGGCCAACTACTAACAAACAAAGTTGAGGTTGCAGGGTTATAACGAATCTCGTTAAAGTCATCATTTCGCAAATTCTACGGTCGCTACATGTATAATGACCTTATTTGCGATAAAAATTACCACTAAGTCATATGTTGACTGATTTGTTTCATACCCTTTGTTAGACTGTCATTTTCATACTAGATTTGACTACGGGTAATCCTGTTTACTTTATTTTGACTAAGGATTCATGACGGTTGTTACCAGTCAGCAGAGGATGCTTACTCCTTCATGGCACCTGATCCTGTCTTCGCTTTTGTGTTGCCCTACATTCGATTTTGTATATGTTTTTTGGATTATGGTTGTGTTTGACACGATATTAACTTTGCCTTTTTGTATGTAGTTGATTCGATACACAAGAGCATGTTATGCGTATAAGTGAGACGACTTCAGCTTCTCTATTGTCAACTTCCCATATATATATATATGTAACAGTAATCCAACGTCAGTCTATGTGGGGTGTTAGCCTGCCTCCTGTATTCTATTGTTCCAAGATGTCAGTGTCTAGGTGGGGGTGGTAGCCTGCCTTCTGTATTCTGTTTGTGTCTTGGTGGAGGGTGTTAGCTTTCCTCCTTTATTCTGTTGTACCGAGATATTGGTGTCTAGGTGGAGGCAATCGTAACTACTCAGCTACTGTGGAATCATTTTAATTCGTGGGGACCAATGTTCGTGGGTAACCAAAATTTTGCTCGTTCGTGGGGACGTAATTTCGTGGGTGATTTGATAAATAATGCGAAAGGCATAATATTTATAAAGATTAAAAGTAAAATAAAACATGTTCGTGGGGACGTAAATTCGTGGGTAAGGGTGACCCACGAAATCCACGAACATTGGTCCCCCATGAACAATGATGATTCCACAGTATTCCCGTAACCGAAAATGGCGGGTGTGATCCGATTGTAGTTGGATGGTGTTAGATTTCCTCATGTATTTTATTATGCCTAGATATTGGTGTTCACCTAAATGTAGTGAATATGTTTATAAACTGGTTCAATAGTTTACATATAAAATGACGAAGTAAACAAAACAAAACCGAGTGTAGGGCAACACGGACTATTTAAGGATTGATTCAAGACGATGACAAACATGTTGATGTTACAAATTCCAAGGTCTTTTAGATCTCACTTGGAGGTACATCTTATGCGTGTTTTACTATGGAATACTTTGTTTACCTTATTATGTCCTGAAAATAGCAATCCAAAACTTAATCATGATGCACTTTTATTACACAATGATAATTTATGAAATCTAACTTCTGAATCAAGCCTTTGCACTTATCATCGCTTAGTCGTTTTATAACGTCTGAAATCTGATCAATAGCTTAACTCTGTCAGTATTATTGAATCACCTCCCCCATACTCTAAGTTATGTCTAGAAACACTTGTTTTTGTGTCAGCTGACCGCAACTGCATTGATAGAAAGGTAGGATATTGGTAGATTGTTGGAAAATTCTCAAGTCCTTTCATGATCCTGTTGGATTCATCAGTCATCACAAACGCCGGTATTTTCTTAGTTCTTTATTTCACTACATTAGCAGATTCTGTCTCAAATATGTAACAACACCTCCCACAATACACAGAGATGCGACTGGCTTCGTGTCCGCTTTTTACGTCTTTTATGTGACTGTATTTTGATAGACGAATTGAATTGAACATATTTTATTGACAATAGTGTGAAAAGGATTGGGCACAAGTTCAAAAACATAGATTGCCCTCTCCCATTACAATAGTTTACAAAATTGCCATACATTTTGAGTATTTTACAACATTTACAAATTTTGATAGACATATATATAGATAGATGAATTGGCAATGTGACTCGTTCTACCATCATATAGAGGTTCTTAAACGAGTGCCTATGACATATGAAATGAGTTACCGGATTTGATATTTCCCTATCCTTGGCTCGGGAAATATTTAAATCCGGTAACGAATTTCATAAATTCTATATGTCAAAAGCACGAGTATAAGATTATATTTATCACACAACTATAATTAGACGCATATTTTGATTTACTTTCCAATTCACAACCCGAATTTAGCGTCTTGTTATTGTTTGACGTCGTCAATTCGACTGTGACGTCGTCCACAACGTCACGGTTTGAAGAAGTTTGGACTTTCTGTTGCCCTTATTTTCAATTCATGAAAGACATAAAAATTATCTTGGAACAACCTCAGTGACAAAGGAATTTCTTGTACATATTAAAAGGACATGGACACGTTTTGAACTAAAAATGTTCAAATTTTAATTGGCAATTTTGATGTCAAATGCTTAATCAAGTTTTTTTAGTGGTCAGCAAAAATGTGAAAGTCATTGTGAGTTACAAGTACAATAAAGCTCTCACAATCTTTGCTAAACAAGGCTCGAGCCGTGTTTATTCTTACAAAAAGATTGCTTCGTAGAAAATATCATGTTTAAAACATTCTGTGATGTGAGAAACACTAGACACTGTTTAGCTGTGTTTAGAATGATCTTCTAATTTAAAAAAAAAACCTGCTTTAAATGGGACATTTAGTAGCATATTCAATATATGCAGCAAAATCATGACCCGGGCCTTGTTTACATAACAAAGAAATGTAAGTGTTTTATCTCACTTGAAAATCAACATATGACGTTAAATGTGTTTCCCAGTTTTAGTTCAAGACGTGTCCATGTCCCTTTAATTAAAAGTTTCAAAGAACGGTGTGCTGTTTTTTTTTTTACGTAGCACATGATTGATTGACCTAACTTATTTACATTTTTATGAACCTGAGCTATGAGTTCATATCGTTTTCCCGAACCCGCGTTATGAACCCCAAAACAGTACAGTTGTGGATATATCGTTTTATGCACCACTCATTAGAAACTCGGGTATTTTATTCGCTCTGTATATGATTACCTTAACAAATTCTATCCAAGTGGTTTAGCTTTTAACAGTAACAATAAACATGAGGGGAAATACAATGGCATGGACAACGTTACATAAGGATATAACTATATCTACGGTTTCATTTAGTAAGTCCGGGTTAATGTATCCGATAATCTGTGTGATTATCATGGGGATGGAGGGAATGATAGTACTCAGTAGAGAGTATCTCACCATTTTGAATGTCCGAAGTTTCCACCTTGAGCCAGCTGTAACTCTTTTTCCACTTTGTGCTATTTGTACTCTTTCTTCTTTCACCGTTGAGAGGTTCTTCCTGACAGTTCCCGGCGGTGCCCTTTGATTTGATGGACCAGCCTCAACAATTTCTTCAGAAGCAATAGCATTGCTCGATGTCCCTTGAACAGTTGTAGATGTGTGTACAGGACAAGAAGTTTCTTTGGATAAAGGTTGGACGCTAATTCTAATTACTCGCCGCTGTTTAGATGATGAATTTTCCACCGTGTTAATAAGAGTTAGTATCTCCTTTGTTATGCACAAATAAATAAAACACATCATAATAATCTCAATGCAAAATATTGTTCGTATGTAGCTGAGAACTACACGTGTATGCGGATAAAATATCTCCTCTGTACCACATGACACGGTTTTGCCTTTACTATACATAACGTATGGTGGCACAAACAAAACAAAAGAAAGAGTGATAGAACATGCAAGGAATATCATCCGAAATTTCATCTTTGTCACCATGGAAAATATATTTTTACGAGAGAGTTTGAGTGCACAAAATCTTTCAACGCAAACGTAGGTAAGATGGGTGTAAATATTGTGTCTACCAATTAAGAATAAAAAACTTCCCATTAAGCACATGTATTCTGCATTACCTCTCCAAAACACCAGAAAAATGTATAGGCAGTCAGTAGAAATTTCAGTAGTTATCTTTGCATTTACATTCTATGTTTTTCATTTAAGTATTAATTGTAATTTTTAGTATGTTGTACAGCACTTAAGAGTATTTGTAGATACGGCGTGTAATATGTAATTATATTTTATTATTTTATTTAATATTATTATTATGAAACGCGTCATACAGCATTTGGCCTAATGGCAGGTTGTATTGGCAAACTACATCGTTATAACGATTATAAATCTGATAAAAAGGAATCATGACTTTAAACGTTACTGTTAAAACACTTACACATCAACTTGTTTGTAAGTAACCAGCTTAGATTCACAAACTGGTTATAGGCAGAACAAACTCTTGCGTTTCAAATAGGTTGAGATACATAGACATCATATTAAGGTAATGATGGAATGTTTCTACATTAATATAGGAAGTTAAAGATGGTTGATTGATTATAATTGATTGGTCATTTGTTTGGCTTCGTCCCAATAAATATTTCACTTATGTTGAGAAGTCACTATTACCGGTGTAAAGCTGCAAAGTTAGACCTATGCTTAGCAGCGAGGCTTCTGTTACATGGCCCACCTACTGCAAAACGGGACTTCCATTTTTAACGTCATAACGTTATAACGAATCTCGTTTAAAGTCATCATTTCGCATATTCTACGGTCGCTATAATGACCTTGTTTGCGATTTCAAATTATCACTATAAGTCATATGTTGACTGATTTGTTTCATACCCTTTGTTAGACTGTCATTTTCGTACTAGATTTGACGACCGGAATTCCCGTTTATTTTGTTTCGACTACAGGCTCACGGTGGGTGTGACCGGTCAGCAGAGAATGTATACTCGTCCATGGCACCTGATCCTGCCTTCGCTTTTGTCGAAGGTCCGTGCTGCCCTACACTCGATTTTGTATATGTTTTTTGGGGACTATGATTACGTTTGATACATTGTGACCCGTGATTCTCACTTCTGAATTCAAATCTTTTGATGGAGGAAGTATCACTACCTAATTTAACGTCTTCGGACTCGAACTCACATCCTTCCGATCACGAGGCGAGAACTCTCCCACTGAACCACCACGACTTGTCACGTTCACGATGGAAAAAAATATATGATTTATTT